>KZ505664.1:1262819-1294887 GCA_002844005.1 Limosa lapponica baueri | reverse complement strand
AATGCTGTGAATTCTCCTTGCCTCCCTCCTGACAAAAGCAGGAAAATACTTCAGGATAAGGAAGAAAAAAAAAAAAAAGGCAAAGTTTAACTCAGCAATTTACAGGGAAAGAGAGCAAGTTGCAGAAATTTGGTTCATTTTCCCAAGCACTTTGTACATCAGGGAAATCTTCTGAACTAAGATGACCCACAAGTCAATCTGTAGTCAATTGTAGACAAATCAACTACAGGAGAATACTATGGTCAGATAAAAATCTTAGTGCATGTTCTGTATACTGTCCATTATCTCAGGAGGTAACTACTGTCCTGTCTGTAAATGCACAGAATATACACATACTGACAAGAAATATTCACACCTCCAGCTTCAAATGCTTTTTCAGTGAACTCTTCCAGTCCATTAGGAGACTACTGTGCTCAGAGTGCGCTGGCAAACACATCCTCAAGTTTACATCAGCTCAGAACACTTGTGTTTTTACTGCAAGTCAAACCACACATCCAGAACTATTTAACTGTGCAGTAAAGCTAACGATATCTGAACGGAACTCTTCTCCAATACAAAAGGCGTAGCAGCAGCTGCAAAAAAGAACATCACTGTACTTCAGACTATTAAATGGCCAGGCCTGCAGAGTGACTTGCGGCTCCCTTCTTCCCCCAGGGACCACAAAGACCCGTTTCAGCCCCCAGAGAGTCCGTAAGAAGCTTTGATTTGCAGCTAACAATGTCATTCCTTAAAGCTTCTCACTAATGTTCAGGACTCTACAGATGAGATCTGCTGAAAGATCTTCACATCTTTGCATGGGCTACTTCTCATGGCACGCTAGATTAAAATCACTAATTCAGACTAATGTACACCTTAGAAAAAAACCCTAAATGCTGGAAATGGCACTTTCAGCTTGCAAGAGTTGAAGAAGTAAGAGAACCCTTTTTTTCTGAAATAATTCAAGCACACAAACTTTTAAATCATTAAAAATACTCCCAGGGTAACTGGAGTCGGTTCTTTGAAGTAAAGACTATCATCAACATAGTTGTAATTGCTACTGCGCTTCCATGCACACATGCTCAATTTTCAAAACAGTTCTATTTGAGATGAAAAGCATGATCAAGTCCCCTCTCAAATAATAAGCATTATCCACCCGTATTAGAAGCAATTGGAAAAAAAATATTTAAACATACAGCAGGAAAAACTAGCTTTACTATGTAGCGTTGGGGGAGAGGGACTTCCCCACATTACAACTGCCCTATTCTTCTACAGAGCAACTCTAATGAAAAATATATAGCTAATATTAACTGGTAATATTTACTAACACAATTAACATTTATCAGGAAATCATTGACGTAGTTCGCCATCACATGGGTAAGACAACAGCAACAATATGGTCAGTAAAACTGAGTAACGCCACTGCGGATGCTGTTTGTAGCCAAACTAAAGACTGGTACCTCCGTAATGAGTCAATAAATGAATTTGCTCCTGAGTTACTCCCCCACAAATCAGAAGGATAACAATTTCATTTTACCAAAATGGGAATGAGTTGTCCTGCCCTCAGTTACATCGGTGGAAATAAAATCTTAGCATACAATACTTGAAACTATCACTATCCACTCTACATTTACTGTATGAAAACATTGTTTCTCACAGGACATCTGCTACATGGATTCACCTTACAGGATCACACCAGAATTCCATCACGCATATCAGACTTTAACTTGCAGAAGTTTACTTTCACCAGAATAGATGAAAAATAAACCTAAAATGGAAGGATTTGAAAGACCGCTCAAAAAATTGCGACGTTGCTAGGAGTAACTCTGTATTTGCAGGACCTACTACCAAATAACTATTCCAAAAGCTCCTAAAGTCCAAAGTAAGTTTTTGTTTTGTGGCTGCAATTTTTATAATCCCCATTTAAGCCAAGCAACAGCTGCTCTGAAATTTGTTTTCTTAAGAGAATCATGTTACAGTGCAATGAATCATAGCTGGATCAGCCTTACTGTACCGGGTACAGTTGTTTACTCCATTTTTCCTTGGTGACAAGTCAAGGGTTAATCTTATGACTCAGCCTGACAAAACAAGTCAGCTGGAGACAGGGCCAATTTTTTAAACTTGATTTCAGACAGACATGCCGTCAGCAGAGGAGCACTGAACTGACATGCACTTTGTAGCCCGAATTGTTTCCACTCATGACCCTGTACTGTGTGTCAAAAACAATAAACTGCCTGTTCCTAAAGTATGTAAAGAGATTATGAAAGCTGATGCAGAGTGAAATACTGACCTAATAATAAACCAAGCTACCTGCAGCAGAGTATTTTCAAAGATCGTTTTAACACCAGGAGATTTTGTGAATGAACCACACGTTCTCCCTGAAAACAAACTTTTATGTGAGATACATTTTAGTCCAACTTGTCAGAGCCACAAAGCAAAACCACAATAAGCATATGTAACCCACCATTTGAATTTACAAAAAATAAACATAATTCCTCCAGATCACTGCAAATTATACCATCTGAAAGATAATTATGTAACTGTCTCAACGGATGGCAGCCATCCTCTGGTCAAATGTATTCCATGACAAGACAGAAATAGCTAAATACTTTAAAAAGGTTATTGCTTTTAATCACAGTTTATTATTTTAAATGGGTCTATTCAGACACAACAAGCAGCCAAAACCTCTACAGTGAATTATGTGCAACTAGAAATGAAAGTTTCTTTTACACCAACAAAAGCAACTGTGAAGGGAGTTTCCTCGTGGAGAGAGGGCTCCAATCTTGCTGAAAACACGGTAACTTGGTAAGAGCCCAAACCTTTTGATGGCAATACCAATGTCCATTTAATTTCTTAGGGGCTAGGTTAACCTGCTCTCTCTGGAAATAAGGCAAAGACAGCTGCCCTAGAAGTCCCTCCCTTCCTCCCCACTCTGTCCAAGGTTGGAGCTTATCAATTTCAACCACATTCGACAGAGGGACAGAAGTTTCACAAGCGATTAGGTTCTTACCAGTTCTAAGAAAACTGGAACCTGAACAGGACAGACAGACCCCAACCGATGCCCCATGGAAATAAAGGCAAGGAATGGGGATATAGAAGCTAAAAGACAAATTCATAGAAAGTTAGTCCAATACTGAACAACCTGTTGCTAATTACAATACACATAGTAACTCTGAGCTGCTTCTCTTGCAACAATTCAGAAAAAAAATTTCTAGGCATCTTAGAACTCCCAGTATAACTTATTTTAAAAACCAAACATTTATGATGATTAACTAGAGCAAGGCCAGAGTTAGGCTCCTTGATAAAGGATGCCTTGAACGTCATGTATAATGCAGCTGTCAGAACAGACACGATTTCAAGCCTTAAGAAACAAACTTGGCTGTTTTAAAGGGGAAACACATTGTTTGTTACACATTCTCCATTTATTTCATCAGTTAAATAAACGTTAATTTATTTTAAAATTCTGGAAGTATAGCCTTCTGTTGTTAACCAACCACCAAGTATGCTGTTCAGCAGAGACAGAGCAGACTAACTGTACTTAGGACAATTTAAAATAACCTAGTGGCCAAATTTGATAGGCAAAACCCCCTCAATATCCAAAGGAAGGTGTTTTAAGCAAATTAATTTATTCATCTACACAAGAACTAAAATAGTTCGGTGGTTTTCCTGTTCAAAAGGTTTGTCTTCAACTTCACATTCGTATTACTATAACCAGGGAAGAGGGGACAGTTTGAAAGGATAGAGAACAGACAACAAATATTAACTAAATGGATATTAATTACTATACATTAGTTTTACCTAGCATTATCACAAGGTTTGGGGGGGCCTGAGGGATCACTGTTGGGGTTTTTATTGTTGATTGTAGTTTTGGATTGTTTTTTTCCCAAAAAACCCTCCAGTTACCTGTGACAGATATGAGTAAAAAAACATTTTTTTTTTTTTAATTGGAAACTACAGCTGGAAAGTTTCTCTTTCAGTAATTTTCCAGATAATATTGAATTTCAGATGTTTAAGTCTTTACATAAATATTTTACTAGAATGTAAAGAATGAGCAAAAGCGCTGTATATCACGTTCTTCAGAACCAAGCACAAAACAATTTGAAGAGGTTTTAAAACTTGTTTCAAAATCTTTCAAATAGAACTTTTGATAGTATATTGCTCAATTTCAGAAAGTTTTATTATTTTGCTGAAAATAGTAAGCCCTTAAGGTTCGAAAGCCTCTATATGAAGGTCTTAACTACCCATATCTGCATTAAAAAGTAAATAAACATGTTTATTATCCTGAGGCAATAAATTATTCCAGCAGAAGCCAGATAATCATCATCCCAAAATGTGCCAAAACCCTACGCAATCTAAAAATCTATAGACCTTACAAGAATTTTAAAACCTGAAATAAATTAACAAGGCCACGTTACTGAAACTTGCAGAAGACTATCTGCATCACCAATCTTTTCGCATGAACGCAATATGGCCAAGAAAATTTGTTTGAAAAATTAAAAAGTGATTAAGGGGTCCCTCTGCTGGCCCAACTGCTTAGTATTATTTAACTTTTATTTCACTACTGAAGAACAACGTATTTTTCACTTTCTCCCCTCACCAAAACCAGGCAGCTCCCCTTGCACTGGGGTGATCTCCCTGTAGGTGGCTCCATAGTCAAAACCTGAGCCCGGCCTATGATAGCAATACACACACTTTTTGAATGTATTAAATAATTCCGCGTCAGACACACTTTAGAAGATTGCACGTCAAAATACAGAGCCCCAGTTGTTCCTCAGCATACATTCCCTTGCATCTCCCCCCTTCTTCTGTGCTCCAACTGGCTGCTTAGAAAAATTCTTTTGCAAATGAAGCTGAAGGAGCTATCAAAAGCCAAAGGAGCAATCCTTCTGTCATCCACCATTAGGAATCTGCCTCCTACTTCCCTACAGAAAGAAAAAAAGCTAACAGCTAATGCTAGCTATCTGTGCAAATGGTATGAAATCCCGTAACTAAATCTCCAGGACTGTACAACTTACTTTTCTTATAGATCTTGACATCACAAGAAACTCTGTGGCGCTAAAACAAGAAGTAATTTAATTCCACACCTGCGCTTCAGCGTGTAAATAGGCATCTTCACCTAAAATTTCATTTAAAGACTATGCAGTGCTTTAATTTCAGTACCATTCTTTTGAAAAAGCAAGCATTTACATATTGCCCGTTTCTGACAAACGGCACGGACACTGGCAAAGTGACCTGCCCAACGTCTGGGGAAGGAAACCTCTCGGTTCAAGAGCACGGCAAACCCAGCACCACAGCGCTGCTCTGCTTTCCCAGCCGACTCCGGGGAGTCCCACAGCCTTTCCACCAAACACACAAGTATTAGCAAGCAAAAGATAGTAAGAAATAGTCTTCAAAAAAGCTTTTATCCTTATCTATTGTTATAAAACATCGCACTAATTTATGGTATTGGACACATTAATCTTTGAGGTAAAGCAGGAGTTGCAGCAGTTCATATAACTTCTCCCTAAATTACACAAGTCATGCTATTTTTTTCAGATTAACAGTTTGAGAACTATGCAGAGATTTAAGATTCTTTTATGCAGATCTACACTCTAATTTAAGAGCATCTAATATGCTCATTTTGATACATTGTGAAAACTTCACAAATATAGTATCTCCAGTAAATCCAAACACAGAGAAATAGTTTGACATCGTTATATATCCCTCATATATGTATATGCAGGATTTTCAGAGAAGATCTCTCTCAATTATGCAACCTCACAGTAGTTCCCCAGTGAGATGACAGGAGAGATCATTTGGAAAAATGATCTGATTGCAATTAAAAAAACCCAACACTATTAAGAGAGGGTTACTTAAGTACCTTCACCCTAATTCAGTGAGAACTCGATGTGAACTCTCACAGCAGGACCCTGCAGCGAATTGCTCTGTTGTTTAGTGACAGCTAAATCTTCTCGTACGGCAAAGAGCAGTGGGATGCTATAATCTGAGTTTATGGCTCTTTTCAAGAAATTTCAAATAGAGGCCATGTTGAAAACACCTACAATAATCTAACCAGAAAAACAGGTTGTTTTCTTAATAAATATAACACCTCAAAGAAACACTTTTACTTGATTTGTAACATAATTTAGGGGTTGGATGTTTTATATATTTGCTTTTTGTTCAAGCTCACAGATGAACGTGGTGCTTAAAAAGGAGTATAGACCAAAGTCCTTGAAAACTCTATCCCTTGAATCGGGTGCCAAAGAACAAGCATAAAGCAGAAGGAGGGAAGATGGAAGACAGAGTCATGAAGAAGAAATCGCAAGTTCTGTGTTGCATTATCTGTAAGGATTTATTTGCTCAGCTTTGTTATTTAAAATTGACTTCTAAAACACAGCACAGCATCAGAGGCAAGGGTCAGGAGAGTTACTGCTGTCTTGGAGAGTGCTAGATACTAAAGACAAGTGACAGTTGAGCGTATCACTTGACTGCGCAAGGCAATTCAGAACAGCACTCAACAAACTGAATGCTGCTTTTGACTTTTTGACACCATTTCTGGCCAGTGGGAAGAAATCTTACCCAAAAAAAAGGGTCCCACTAGAAAGTCAGTTAAACATCACATGTAGTATCTACCCAGGATGCTCTGAAGTTTTTATTCAGAGCCACAGACTTCATAAAAGTATCCCAAGAACGGTGCTTTACACCAGGCTACTTCAATGCGCATTGAACTTGCCAATATTGAGGAACATTCGCTAAAGAAAAGCGCCTTGAATGTAACTGGGAGGTAGTTCTATGCATGCAAACCAAGCTTTCTCCAGCTTTGCTTCATAAAGAATTCTTGCAATAAAGTTGCACCCATGGACTATACACATACCAGAGAGGGTGACAGATGAGGAACTCCTATAATCAAGCTATAAATTGTCTGAAGTGTATTGAAAAACGTAATGAGTTTGAATTTAGAAAGAGATCTCTGGTATTAGAAAATATTCACTTGACAATCTCTCATTAAATAAGTGGCAATCTAGAGTTCAATATTAACTGACAGTCTCAGGTACTGTGGAAAGTCTAAAATACTAAAAATAGTTATTAGAAATGGCACTCCACAGAAAACAAATGGATATTTGTGCCTGTGTGTCACAGCTGATTTTCTATAAGAAAAAAATCAAGAGACATGATGCATTTCAGATTATTTCTCTGGTATGAGACTAATTAAATGGCAAAAGACTGATGATATTAACATCCTTTTTCTTAGAATGGTGACTGATAGCCCCTGAGCATGGTACTAATCACAAATATTAGTTTGAAATGTTTTCTGACTACACATGTAAATAGCATGTTTGTGCTCATAGCCCATCCATAATTAGACAGCGATCTGCCTGTGCATTTCCAAGTGAGCCGTACTTCTCTTTCTTCTCCCTCTGTGGACTGGAGAGCTCTTTGAAAACCCTGATGCTCTGCTCCTCCTAACCCAGCCCCGACGATTAGCTACAACTGGTTTCCAGTCACATGATGCTATTAGTTTCTTGGCTTAGTTAAGGTAACTCCTACGATCGGAAAAATTCTCAGAAATACAGCAGTTTTCAGTCTCTGAAGATAAAGTAACTCACTGAACAGTGTTGCTTCCCCCTGCTGCTATCATATAAACGGCACATCATAATCTTTCTGTTCACTCAAGCCTGGCTTGAGCTAACAGTGAGAAAAAATAAACCACTGTCTTTTCAGTTTTTATCCTCCCTACAAGGCTTCAGATTTAGTAGTTGTAGTTTAACATAAATGCTTGCATGTCAACATTCAAAATGTTTTGGGCAATGACTCACCACTTTGCAATTTACAACCGGAAAACTTAAAAATGCATTTGCGTGGTGCATTTAATTTTTACAGTAAAAGGACAAGTTCAGATTGAGGTGCATTCCAGGAAGTAACTAAACAATTAATTAGCACTTTTCCCTGAAACTATTTTCACTTTAGGCCCTAATGAAAAAACACATGAAGAAAGATAAACCTCAAAGCAAGTAATTTCAGGAAACAGCATAAAAATCCAAGAGAAAAAGAAATAGACTAGAGGAAGATTATTTTTTTTTAAATAATCATTATTTCTTGAAAGATTGCTATTAAATTACAGTTATCTAGGAAACTAAATTACTGTTGAGTATCCATTGACATGGTAGTCCTATACTAACACAAAAACATAGCAGAAAATCTTTTAAAAATTGAAAACTTAAAAAAATCCAGATTTGTATGATACATTAAGTATCACCTTTCTTGTGACTTTCCATATTATAATTAAACTTCTCCATACTACCTCTTAGCTAAAACAATTTTTATCTTTCCCACAGTATATTTTGACTTCTTACCAAGGTGTATTTAAAGACCACACTTACGTAATTATCTACTCAATTTACATTTCCTATGATGCTCAGTGAAATTTAGTTTTGTGTCATCTTCCAAACACATAATATCTCATATTTTTTTTAATGTTTTTTTACTTCAAGGCTCTATTTAGCACTAAAATACAGAGAAACAGTACTTAAAAATTACAGCATCACAATCATTGATTATTCACAGGAACTGTACTTTATTGCACAGATTGGTACAATGTTAATACAAATAAAATTTATCAGCATTTTGTTGTCTTCACTCTTCTCACAGAAGAAGAATTAAATGAAAACCATTTGAAAAATATTGCTTCTTAAAATTAAAGCCTAGTAAGAGAAATGAGAGAAATTTTTCATTCGCTAAAATGATCTCTTTACCTGGCTGATGCTACTAAATATTAAACATGTAATGTAAGCTTTATTACTCACCTAAAATTACAGTAATAAATTATGTGAAAATTGCACTGCTATGTGTTTTAGCTTCTCTGACATTTTAAATATATTTTTGTTAATCTAGCAGAAATCATCTGCTAGACTGTAAAGCCACCCTACATAACACGCAACTGTTAAAATGTAAATTGCCAAACTATTTTTAGCTGCTGCTGAAGGGGGAAAAAAAAAGGGGGGGGGGAAAGGAAGAAGAAGAATATTCCTGGCCTCGGGAATAATGATTTGAGGCATTGTGTTCATTTTGTTTATCAAGCAGCTATTCAGCCTCTAGTGGGGCCCAAGTGCTTATGCAAGCAAAAGCTTTTCAGAGTGCCTGCAGCTGCAGCCCTGGCTCCCAGGTAGGTGCAGGTTCAGAGCACAGCTGCCCCGGGCAGCCTGCGCTATCCCAGCTCCATCTGCACGTACCGGTGAAAAAAGAGGATTTGAGATCCCGGCTTCTGTACGTATGTATGTATCACCGTGAGCAGGGGGAGGGAGGGAGAGAGAGGGAGGAGAAAAGGGGGAAGACGCCAGGACCAGAAGACACCACCCGTACTTCAGACTCAGTACGAAATAACCAGAACCGACCCATTTTGCCCACGGAATATTCCCGGTGCCTGCGCGGCGTGTCCTATCAGCCGAGCCTGCCCCGAGTTATGACCGAGCCCAGCGCACCTGCGCCCACCCGAAGCCCCGCACCATTTCCACAACAAAGGGCCGGACCCCGCGAGGCAGCAGAGCCCCCCCGAGCCCCCGCGTTCTGCGCGGGGGGAATAATTCCTTCCTGCGCTTCGCTGGGGATTTTTCCCTTCACGTGGATTTTCAAATGCAGATTCGTTTATAAACAATTTTCTTCCTTTTAAAAATAAAGCATATTTAATACCACAAAACACCCCTATAGCATTAGATTATCACAGCCATTAATGATTTTTCCACCAAAACCCTTCCAACCTTTTTCATCAAAGCCCTTTATTCTCGAAGGATAAATTTTCAAGCAAAGAGGGATCAACAAACTAGTTGCTTGAAAGCTTTCCTGATGCTAGGCTGAAGTTAGGAAAGGCTTAATGAAGGCTTTAAAATCCACCAGGGCTTCACAATGAACATCTGACTCGGTGATTTATGCATATTAATAACCTCAGTCCTACTGAGGCAAGCTGAGCTGTACATGTCCTCCGAATCTTAATGTCTTCAGCTCCACTGGGATTATTACAAATGTAAATTTCTAAGATTCTCAGCTATTAATCTCTGTCTGTCCTCCTGTTCAGCAACATAATGACTAATTAAACATCAAAAGACCTGTACAGGAGATCTTCTTTGACAGCTCCTGGCCCAGCTCTCTTCCCAAGAGAGGAATTCAAATGACAGGGACAAGTGGGTAGGAGCATATGAGCAAGCTACAAATCACTGCTATGAAACCTAAAAATTCCGCATCAAATGTGGATTTAGTCCTCCAGACCCACTCCCAATTACCCAGCCTAGCTGTTCATGTCCAGCGGATCGCCCTCCTAATGTTAAAGTTAAGTAATTTGTATGTACATCAGGTAAAGAGAGTGCAGTTCAAGCTTGATTAGTTTACTATATGTACAAAAACATAGTACTTACAGAAGAAGGCAAACCAGGGGGCACCTTTCTTACTTTCTTTGTCTGTAGAGGATCTGTACACAGAAAAACAACGTTTCATCAAATATCTACATTAGAGATGAAAAAGAATAAATAGCTACACTACACAGTTTTTTCTTTCCACAACGGATTTTCCACTGTCGTGCATTTTTTATTCTGTGCCAATGAAATTTGTCTTTCACATCAATACAAGAATGTGCCTAAATATGTAACATACCGACGTTCTTCTCTAAAACAAAGCTTTGCTAAATAATTACTTTCAATTCTTTCCATAAGGAAAGCAATTATTCCTAAGAACACTAACACCACTGATGCCCCTATACACTTGCTAAGAAACAAAGTAAGACTTAGAGATATATAAGGAGGAAAATGAGACTAATTAGTGAGAGAAATGGTTTACCTTTCTGCACTTCAGAGTAAAGATAAAACTATCAAAAAGGAATTTATGACATGTTAAAGTATGATTTATACTCTAAAAATACAAACATGATGTAAATTTCTATAGCTTTTAGACTATACTAAGGTTGCAAATAAATAGCAATTCTAATGACATAATTACTTTTCTTGTCTGTAACAGTAAAGTTGGAAGTATGATACCTGCTTCCTTCCACCAATAACTATTGTAACATTATAAAAGCACCCAGCAATTTCACCACCTAAATCAAGAATCAGAACCAGTTTAGTCAGCTGCTAATAAAATTAATCTCAACAGTATGCATGCAAATTAGAAGTTAACTGATGTTCTGAAGAGGAGTATCTGGCAAGATTACCAGTTCTACAGTTGACTGTTTGAGTCTTCAATTAAAATCCAGAATTCCTATTTTTCTATTTTCATTCAGAACCTTTAATCACAATTTTATTATACGCTATGACAAGATAAAGGTGAGATAAGGTGAGAATATCTGCTAGATATCTTTACTCTGATCATTCCCTATTGGGCATGTTTGAAAAGAAAATAAAAGGACTTCTAGAAGAGATATTTACACTGCACTCCATGTTCCTGGAAAGGAACACTCATTGGTTTCAAGGATCTTTAGTAGCAAAGTTAAATAGAGTGTGTTAAAATCCTGGTCAGGCAATTCCTTCTTTGGGCTAAAATGTCCATAATTTGACTTTGCTTTAAGTTCTCAGGCAGCAGGTTTTTAACATTTAACTAGTCTATTGAAAAAAAAGGAAATAATTCAGGCATACTTTCTCAAGCCATTAGAAACGAGACTTGAGATAAAAGTGCACTTTTCCTGACATTTCTGGAAAAACATTTCCATAGATTTGTAACCACCACCTGCCCCATCCAGGGTAACAGTCCCCCAGATGTAGCCACGACAGAAAGAGGAATATCACGCTGTTACCAGTTTGAACAGGTTTATACCCCTTGAGCTCCTCTTTCAAAGAAAAAAAATAAATAGGAGCACCACTCAGAAAACAACACACTTAGATTCATTTTGTTTAAATTAGTAATATCTGGAACTCTATATAGTTTGCAGAATAAACTACCTGAATCACATATTCAAGTAAGTAATAGACAATCTCATTTAGGACTCTCCCTCAATGACTACTTCATGCCATAACCTTTCTGCCCACGTCAGCATCCCGCTGCCCAGCACCCAAGTCATGCTCTGACAGCTCCGTTACTCAAAACCACAGCAGGGTACTATAATAGCAGCTTCTCGCTCAAACCGATTCAACGGGGGCTAAAACATTATCATCTTAAAACCTAACTCTTCCCTATCGAAGTTCAAACACCCTTCCAAGTAGCAAACAGCTTCAGCTGAACTTTCCTTTTCTGAAACAGATTGGAAGAACCTCTGCATTTAGATCCTCATATTCTGAGGAACATGGATAATTACAAAAATATTTGTAATGACAGACAACTCCAGATTAAATTACAGTTGTCCTGACAACAAGTTAAAAAGTTATACAAAATACATACATACACACACACACATATATATAGGTAAAGTCCCAAAGTCAAACTTTTATAATTAAAGATTTAAACACAATTTCAAGCATGTTCAGGACTATTTTAACACCCAAGGAGTTTGCAGTTCTAGTTAATACTAAAGTTATTTCAAGAAACAATTTACATCTGATGAAATCTTATTTTGGCTGAAGTATGATTTAAGATATGTGATTCTAACAAACAAGATTCTATTATGGAATAGAAGTGCTATACATAATGAGGGGTATTTAAAAAAAATAAGCATATAACTGGAGTAATCCTAATGACATAACATGTTAACATTGAAATATAGAGCTTTTAAACCAGAGTATCAGGTTACAGTCTCTCTTTTTGTACCAAAAAGAATTTTTTAAAACTTGCACACCCAATTATTCAGGATAGTCTTATAGCAGAAACAACACAACAGCTGCCTCATTCTTGATTCCCTAATTCAACAGAAAGTCTTTAGAGCTATGAAATATAACCACCACTGACTACAACCGAGTAGGAAAATTCCATTTATCTTTAAGTATCTCCAGAATAAAATATTAATATTGTCACAGGATGATAACAATTTTTAAGCAAAACCCTGCCTGTGTATTTTGGAAGGTAGTTTGATTTTAGGATAAACTACTAGTGTCCAATTGCTAAGACCTTTAAAGGCATGTTGAACCCATTACAATGAACTATATATTGCCCTGAATAAAGTTACTTTTAGCATATAAAAGGATAATTGTTTCCCCTTTGTGTCTTTCCCCTTCTAAATAATGGTAATGACCTCAGGGTCAGGCATTTCCAGGAGTTAATGATGGCATGGGTTAAGGGCACTCAGCTGGTCATCAGCTCCTATCCATCTGTCATTATTGCTTTTGCAATTAAGGGGTTTATTGGAGTTTCTTGTTTGTTTTATAAGCAATACTGACCAGTGTTGAATCCAAACTAGCGTCTCAAAGAAAATGTTAATAACTCCGGTTTATCTCTAATATAGCAGTTTGCCGTAATTTGAATTGCTCAGTACAGACCAATCTCCAGTAAATAAAATGAACTCTCAAAGAAAATAATAAAGTCTGCAGAAATGCATCATGAACAAAAGTTTAAAAACTGTCTGTATTACTCACCAAGAGCTGGTGAGTCATGAAGTGGTCTCCGGCGCTGGTTTGTGCCAGAAAATGGGTAGTAGGCTGTTCCAGGTTTTCCCGAGGATGACAGCTGACCTGGACTTCCAAGCCCCATATCTGACCGAAGCAGACTAGACTGCAAAATATACAGAGAAAAGTAAAATTAAGCTCTATAGTAAGCCAGCTGTTAATACACCAGGCTAACAAACTATTAAGCGCCCATACTGCTCTCGGCATTATAGGAATTTACTGGGCTTTCAGTAAAGGTCTTAAGAGTTCAGAAAAATGTTGACTTCTTAAAACTAGTATTCAGAGAACATACTATAGCATAATTGAGAAAGGCAGGGCAAGTTTGGCTGTGAGTCTCCAAAAAAACACAACCATTTCAGTTTAAAGCATCTGAAAAAAATCAATTCATACTTAAATTCTAAACAAAAGTCATAATACTTTGTTTAGTTTGCAGCGTAACACCTCTTCTATTACACAATATAAACATAATTGATAAAAACTGCTAAGGGTTTATAGTGTGACATTAGGTTTTAGCACATACTTAGAAATCCAGACTCCTATTACATTCATAAAAACATGGAATAATTGTCAAAAAAAAAAATCAAACGCAGACAAAAAAGATAACAGATTATATTAATGCACAGAACATAAAAAATTATGACGTTTTAAAAACTTCAAACCAACAATGTAGTTGAGCCCTACCCTTTTTGTTTCCTTTCCATGCAGTAAATATGAAAACCTTCTAAACACTTAACAAGTGCATTATATATTGTTTGGCATCACATTACTTGGATTTCTTCTGTGAAACTGAAATGAATGTTGGCAATTTATGAGAACATCGTTTTTCCACGGTTGATACTATGCTGAGCCTTGTCTTAGTCTGAAAGTTCCCAAAGCATGGAGTGAAACCCCCAGAACTGTTTGTACAGAAAACATAATGCTTGCAGGCAGTAAAAAAATGCATTCACCATCGCTTCACTTCTGGCTCTTGCACACAGCTTTCCTCATACAGCAGTGTCCACTCTGCGCTACGCGTCGCAAGAGACACTTTGCTTTTAATATTTGCAAAATCAGACAGTGTTTTAAGGTCACTATGGAACCAGCAACCTTCAGAAACAAATGATGTGATTTCTTCATCCTCGGTCATTGCTTAGTGCAGTCTTCTTGTTACAAAGCGGGTAACGCACGCTGTCGGCTGGCAGGACAACAGTTCGGTTTTGCCTACATCCAAACGGCGCCAACGCTCCCATAGTCAGATGATGCACTCATAAACAAATATATTTTTTGGATCACATTATATTATTCAAGCTGGTTGTTTTGGCTTGTGAAAGGTGAGGCTAACTCACATGGCTCTCAGTAAGGTACTAAATCCCTTCTAATTTGCAATGCACTGGGATTAGCAGAAAATCCAGAGTTCATATAAAATTACAGACTATACATAAAATAAGCAATAACCTCAAGCATGTTTCTCCAGATAAATGATTTTGCATCGTATCACTACCAAAATGTCTATCTTTTACTTATCTAATGACTAATTTGAGCATGAAAAATTTTGCATTTTAATTGAAAAGAGTGGGATGTGAAGGAGTCGCTCCGTTACAAACTAAAGGAGGGTCCAGAAGTGTTAACTATTTCTTTCAACTCTATCACACAGTTAATAATGATTAAAAATATTAAAGCATAAAAATAAAGCTTCCCCTCAACTCAATTTCTTCATTCTTATTCTTACAATAAAATAGTCTTTAAATTAGAATTGTTAATATAAAACTCATATTGAAATGACACACCCTTATGAGTGAGGTGATCTTTAAACAAAGTATACAGAAAATACATGAGGGGGGAATCTGCTTGTAGACTGTTTCAAGATTTGGTAATTTTGTCTTCGACAAACAGTTAAGAGTTTATTGTTTTGTAGAAAATGTTGATTATCAGAATATCTGGCTTACACAGTGTAAGCCTGAATTCAGGAAAGATACTATTTAAACATTTATGAGAGTTTCAGGGGTGGACACTGTGCAGGAAATTTGGGCAACATTTTGTGAAGAGCAGTTCCTCCAAACCAACACTGTATCCAAAAGAAGCAACGAAACCAGTTCTGCACTCCAGCCCAAGAATAGCTGGGACTGAAAGAAAACTTCAAAACTTCTTTGCATGGCCTGTGGGGAAGGGGAGGATGCATTGTCATCACCATTTCAAGCAGCCAAAGTGTCCCACTCAGAGAGTCCCAGCACAGCTGAGGCTGGCAGGGAACCTCTGGAGGCTGTCTGCTCCGGCCCCTGCTCGCCCAGAGCTGCTGTCAAACACAATTAGGAACTACGTCCCATTCACCTTAAGGACAACCCTCCCCGCTCCCCCCAGCATCTCCTTCTGATCATTGGCAGCGATTTTGGAAATGTTCCGGGATCCATCCAAACACCTCCAAAACAAGGGGTGGCAGGCTTCTTAGTCCCTCCATTCCTCTAGTCATTAAGAGGGAGGGAGAACAGACGACAAAAATACCCAACCCACCCAGTAAAACCTCTTAAATTGACTTCTACCAAGTCATTTCAAAAGGTATGTGGCTATATCTTTTCCAGACTTAACCTCCAACCTTTACCTCATGACATTTGCCACCCTTGCTTTTGTCCTAAGCATTCCAGTTCTTGACATTTTCATTGGACCCTGAATTTCAAAGCAGCATGGCTACTACAGCAACATAAAGTAAGCGTATAAGTAATAGAACACATGCCCAGTAATCTCAAGCTATGCAACACACTCGAAACAACTTTCCTGATCTATATTGTGTTTGTGTGCGAATTTTTTATTAATTATAAAAAAAAGGGGGGACACCCCAAAACACACACAACCCTTTTCTACCCATTCTACCACAGTCAAATGAAGCATCTGTTTAAAATTTTATAATTGTTCCTCAGTCTTCAAAAAAAAAAAAAAGAAAAAAGAAATATGTCATTAGTTCAGCTTATTGATTTTTCTGCCTGTCTGAACCAATTGAGAAGCAATATTGATTAGGACTGATCCTTTCCTAAGGGCATCTGATAAAGAAAGGAATACAAAAATACCACTGAGGATAGCAGAAAAGCTTTGTATTATCAGCCCCAAGCTTCTCCTGACTAAGTGCCCGAGGTCCCTGCGCAGAGGCGGATCGCTTACAGACGGAGTTTGCAGCATTCTCCACAGAGAGCGTTCACGCTCACTCCGAACCTCATCTGCCAAGCACGGATCCAATTACTAAAGAATAATCAATGACTGGTTATTCTCCTGAACGCTGCCGAGTCGTGTCTGCATTACTGTTATAAATAAACAGACATCACCCTTAAAAATTTGCCTCTGTGGATTTTATAAAGCATATTTCCAGCTTCAAGATAAACAAGAATTTATTTAAAGCAGTATTTTCCCTAAGGAATGTGTGTTCAATAACCAACCTAAAAAAATAAGAAAGAAAACAGGCTTTTATTACAATCAGCTATGAACACAGCAAGTCTGATTCCAAGGAGAACAGAGAAAAAGAGGTAAACGTGACCGCTTTACTTTTCAAATGTGTCTCCTTCAGCAAAACCAAGATCCAGTTTTGACAGCCTCAGGGGAAATGGCGTGGCCTGACCCAAAAACTAAAGGCTTTTAGAGGGCCACCATCTAGACAAAAACAAAGCGTAGGGGAGTCATCTATTCAAACATTGCGAGGGTGAGGCGGGGGAAAAGAATCCTATCTACGTATGGAGGGGATGTATTTATGCACCTTTGTCACAGAAAGGAAATAACAGCATTGCAGCCGCACTCACCTGCACGCAAAGTTAGCTTCCCTTCAAACTAACCAGCTAATCAACCATATACTTATATCAAAATGGTATGTCTGAGATTAAAAAAAACCTCCCTACTCAACATATTTTAAAATGTTTTTTTAAAGAATTTGAGCATAAAAGTAAGAAAGAGCTTGACTACTTCGGAAGTTTTCTTTTTCCCCAGCCCAACTCTGTGAATCTTTAGAATCCTATAGATACAATTTGATGCCAAAATACTGCTCTGCCTTCAATGAACTTCTAGGAGAGCGGCCAGCAGAATTCTAATATGTTGGTAAACACGTCTTTGATTTTCTTACTTTGATTTAAAAAAAGAAATGTGGGCAGTAAAGGCCTACAGATGTCCTTCTGTAATATTCCTTGCAGCTCTCCTGCATTTAGGCTACATGTAGATAGAAAAGCCAAGATATCCTGCAAAATTCATGAACATTTTAAACAAACACACTCCATACACTACTCTACCATATATAAGGTTCCACCTTTTCAAAAATGTATTAGTTACAGGCAGTTAGCCTTGTGCTTCTTGGTCTAAATCCCATTCACTTTTTAAATGCAAATGTATTAGCAAACACTTCAAAAACTCAGATTTTCCTAGTGTAGCCATAGCCAAACTATGAAAGAGTTTCATCCAAATACAACTGTGTGCCTTTACATTATTCATTATTTTCTATCAAAAGAATAATATGGTTGAGAATAAAAGCATTAGCCCATTATATGCAACTGATTATGACAGGGCCATTGTGCTGCCATAATAAGGCAGGCTGCTTTGGCAGTGAAATGAGAGCTGCAACCTACCAACTGCAAACTTAGATCTTGAAACCGCCCCCACCAATAAATTAGTCAACTAGATTTTATTTTTCCTAGGTTTTTTGCACTAGCTTTCTTTCAAAAAAATTTACGCTTTGAGTCCCAGTAGTCAGGCTGTCCCTAATTAAGACAGGAAAACTGTCCACAGTTTTTTGTGGTTTGTTTTTTTTGGGTTTTTTTTTTTAAGTACCGAAGTGTTTAGTCAAAAATCGGGAGCTTAGATACATTATTTTGTAAAAGTAAATAAATAGCACTTATCTCAATCAAACCCCTCCATTATCTCACCACTTCATCATAGACAAACTCACTTGGCATTTCTCTATTTCTCAGAACTATGTAGAGCAGACAGTAAGTGCATTCCTTGCCTTACTATAAACTTGCAATGCTGCACTGGGCAGAGCAACAGTTCCATACACACGTCCTTTTATACAGTGAGCCATTTGGATGACTTAAAGCACGTATATAATGTGTCTTAGTATTTCACATGTCTCGCCTTCTAGATAAACCTGACAATTTGCATGAGATAGTTGAAATGAATGTAACAAAATGGAGAAGTCAAACTCTGCTAAACTTGCAAAGTGCCCCAGCTACGTCACATCTGTTGTTACCGTGATTCCAAAGGAAAACCCTGCACAAAATCAAAACATCCACAAATAATTGCCCTCTGAGATCCTAGGACAGTAGAGCGGTCTGGGCTGCAAAAAGCCCATTCACCTGAGTTCCATGTAATGCAGTTTAAGCCAAAAATATAACCAAGGTATGAAGTGTTGAATTCCACTTAACTCTCCAATCTTTGGAAACTATAATGAATATGCACTCCAAAATAGGAGCTGAATTTGGAAAAACACTGACATATGATGTAAATTCATTTTAATTTTAAATTCTAGAGATATGTTTGCAATTATCAGCATGTTGTTAAAGAATCTCATCCTGAGAATATCATCAAATAGTAATGTGAAATACAGTGTTACCATTTTGAGAACAAAGGGATCCTGAATGAGTAATCAATAGCAACTGGCAGAAAATGAGGCATTAATTATGATCCTCTCTAGTGTTTTGTCTCAAAGAAGGTTTCATTAAATATATTGTGCTAACCTGTACATCTTCAAGCCATTACCAATAGATTTGATCAGATACATTTTTGGTCTGTTTCAGGAGAAGGAACATACCAGAATTAAAAAACCAAAACAACATCTAAAGTGTTATATGATAACTTGAGCATTCTTCCTTGATCAATTTAAAGGAAATCAGGGGTTGCTAATAAAACATCTCAGGAGAGGATCCTCTAACAACATGCTGATAATTGCAAACATATTCCTCATTTTAAAAAAAATACTCAGATCTTATAATCTCAATGTAGTCTCTTGAAAATTTAATTATCATCTCCTATACCTAAAGTATCATGCAGGTTTGAGAAGATAATGACAGTCATCCATCAACTGCATCCTGCCAGTGTAATCAGGCTAATCTAGCTCACTGGAGTAAAAAACAGCTACCTAGGGTACTAAATACTGAAGTGATGCAACATCATAAACAAAATAACAGACATCTAGTTTTACTGTCTTCCCAATTACTGTTAACACTGAAAAACATCAAGGTATCAATATATTCTCTTTTTACACCAAAGCTTTTCCAGATCACCATGAGCTGCTTATTCAATATGTATACCTAAGCAGAATCTGCTACTATGGATAATTCTGTTTATGTGTAAATATACTGATACTGAGCACAGGAATAGAGGAGGGAGAAGGTGTAAGTTTATTCAGAATTCCAGATACATTTTTTTAAGCAGTGGGAGGAGTAAAGATTAAACACAAAGAGAAGGAAACATTTTGTATCTAAACGGCTTTAAGATACCCGATTAATACAGATATTCTGAATGACACCTTCCTTCTCTTTTGCACTAGTGGCTTCCCTGCACTGATACCGCATATTGGCAAGGCTACAAATTCTCTCTTAGGCTTCTAAAAGCGGCACCCTGCTGATGTTGGTGTCCAATCCCCGGGGTTATGCTGGCTCAGCTTGTCTTCGCTCATCCCCCCAGGCAAGGTATTTTTTCGTTGCTGACTGAATTCTAGGAAGGCATTACTAAGCATTGTGATTACAGGTCAGGCTCCCCTCCCTTTGCCTTTGAATCTTTTCGATACATTATGAAAACAGTAATTTGAACAGCTTCCTTACTGTGATTATACAAAAGCAGAAGGTTTGTGGAGAACTGCAGAATGTCAGAAGAGAAGCAGCTGAGGGGTTATTCATCTACTTTTTAATTTTTTGGTACCAGCCTTCCTGCTTTTCTCTATGATTACAAGATATGAGCATGAGAAGTCAACATTATAATAAAAGATTTTATGCTGAATCTTATTTACAGAAGTCAGACTATAAAGGATATTATAAAGCTCAAACTATCCTTGCATCTGTTTCTCCCTCTGCATCTTCAGCAAAATGATTTCAAAAGATTTCAGACCATTAGTAGAATGTTTCATGTATATGGTATGGAAGCTGCACATCTCCTCTCCCACACAACCAAGAGAAAAATCTCACTCGCTTTAAGCACCAAGTCAGTAAATGCATAACATAATGAGGGTTCAAAAACTATCATTAATATAGCACCCAGATAATTGTTAGGACTTAACATGAAGGATCTGTATATTTTCACATACGATCAAGTGAAAGCTCAGTCCAATACTAGGGTGCTAGTGAATGGGTAGACGAGCCCAGTAAACATCCTAGGGTACAATCCCCTCCCCTTAATAAATGTTATCCTTCTCTTTCTGCTCTTCAGAAATCTGTGCCATCAGGAGCACTAGCATCTTGAAAAGCACTCCACAACACAGCTGAAACCAACACAAGTCAGATGGTTTAGTTCCACGGAAGAGGAATGAAAAAGGCAAATCTGTCCTGTGCCTCTTTCCACCCACCAGCACCTGCTCAGGCTACAGTCCCTCCTGGCCCGCAGGTAACAGGCTGCTTCTCCCCCTTCCCAAGTCCACTCAGGGCCTGCATTCATCCTGAGAGCGGTAATCTCTGCTAAGTTTGGGAAATTACTTTCTCACCCTGTGAACTACAAGAGGAAGGTAAATGAGGACTCAACATACTAGAGTAGTTCTAGACAAAAGGGATAAACGCTTCAAGAAAATCCAAAGGGCAATCCATCTCGTTCAGACAGGTGTGGCTGGGAGAATTGAACTCATCTTTTCCCCATCCTCCAACAATACCATAAATTCATAATTGAGAAGCACCCCGCTCTGGGGCAGTCAGATTAGCTGGAGACAAATAGTAATTGGCCAAAGAAATTGTATCTGCATTCCATGGTGCAAGATGCTTTTTACTTCCTTATGCAGCAATGTGTAAGATACTATATATTTTGATCTACAAGATATTCATTATCTTAAATACAATCAAACACAAAAATTAAAACGAGGCAAGAAAATCTGCCAACCCTAAATAGTGTGAGAAAGAGAAGGGCAAAGACAAGTAACAGTTTGTCTGCTTAAGACATTCAAAACGATTCCTTGCAGAACTGCTCCCCTTTTATAAATAGCATCCCTCCCCCAACTATAACTAATTCCTAACACCTGCTACCCACTTCATTCCGGGGGGAATGTCTTCCCTGATTAACTTCAGGTGGTCACCTCCAGCTCTGGAAAAAGAAATCTAGCCTGTGCCCAGCGCATTTTTACTTTCTAAAAAGGTTCTGCAGGCTCTTTATCTGCTGAGAGACAGGAGATATCTTCCCAATAGCACAAGAAGTAATTCACTTCTAATAAATCATAATCAAGAGAAAGTTAATATTGCTCGATTTTACTTGAGAAGTAAAATGAAGCAAAATAACTCAAATCTGGACATTCCATCTGCCCTTAAACTATACATCCCTCTTGCCATCCCGACCTTTTAAGATGGTATCAGCTGGCAGAATCCAGAGTCACTGCTTCAGTTAACATTGTGTCAGCCTTTCCTTCAGAAGCCGCCTTTCTTACAGATTGATAGCTCAACTGTAAAAATCTGCTTTGGGGAGACACCTGACATCAAAGGTGTCAGAGGAGAGGAGATTAAAAAAAGAAAATTTACAAAATAAAATCAGTTTGTCAGCTTTAAAGTTATATTGGTATTAAAAACCACACACACATACAAGCTTTGACATTTTTTATACTTCCATAACTCAGTATTACTTGAATTTAAATAGATCTTATGTTCCCTACGCTGCTTCTAAAACTATATGAGGAGGGAAGACAAGCAACTGGTGCCACTGCTTGTAGTCTTTCCTAAGGCCCCACAGGTAAGAAAGGTCCAGAATATCATGTATTTTTCTGCCTCATTGGAAAGATCTATCCAAAGCATCTTCAAACACACTGCCAGCAGTGAGAGCTTGCCTGTTGCTGCTTAATAGATACATTAATTAAAAAAAGAAAAAAAAAAAACCAAACAAACAACAAAAGACCCACCCATGTGTGGATTCTAAAATTTTTCTAAAAACTACCAAATGGTAGCCCCTCTACAGCACCTATGCTTTTTTATAATTATCATGTTTACAGTATGCATATTTTTCCTTATTGTAGACAATTACATTGAAGTGTATATTCTATATTTATGTACTTTTTATTATTAATTTTTAAAAGATCTGATTTCAAAACCTGGCAGTTCAATGAAAGAAAAAAAAAGCAAAGCCTGAAGGGATCTGAGACACACTAGCTACAAGTTTAGCCTAACATTCTCCAGAGAGAATTATCTACAATCTAGCATCCCTTTTGCCACAATATTATTTCCTCTACTGTCTACCACTTAGGCATGGTCTAAATATGCCTATTTCCACTCATTCCTGAGACAAGTTATTTACATATTGCCATGAATTTAAACTCTTTCATTAGTTCCCTTTTTTTTTTTTTAAATAAATCTTTTCAATAATACTGTAATATCATTGGAGCAGATGGCACATCCTCAACACAGAGTAACTGTCTAATTATTTCTCTCAAGGAAGCCAAGTAAGGATAGATGTCTTAGAGACAAGCAATAAAAAAAAGTTTCAGAATATGAACAGAATTCCTAGAGGAAGAAATGAAAACTGCAGAACCCTGTGTGTAAGAGGGCTTGCATATGCAAACCTCGGACAGACATCAGGCTACCCAAGAAGAAATTATGAAATACTCATTGGCCCTATAAAGAAACACTGAATGTATTTGTTCTACACAGTTGTCCATTACTTTCATCTTCCAGTAAGCTCTCCAGTGCTCACTGCTCTTTGACATACAATGCCACAGTAAAGCGTGTTAGGAGCATCTAGTACGATGGCCCTTGTAGTAAGGTAATGAATTGTTAAAAGCAGATCAAGAAAGACTTGTCTGGAAGCTTCCATACACATTTGAAGAATAACCACGTTTTAAAGTGCGATGTGCTACAAATACCTTTTCCTTTTTTGACTCACGCATTTTAAGTAACATCTCAGCTGTCAGACACAACTAAAACACTACTCTATCCCACTACTCACAATCACTCATTTCTTTCGCTCATGCCACTTCCAAGTTTTTTGTTCTTACAAAGCATGTATTTCAAATGACATTTTTCATACTGTTTTTTGCTTTTCCATTTTTGTCAGTAAATCTCATTTCTGCTTCCCACATACATTTTTATACACTCTTACCTCCTAACGTTCACATTTTTGTCTGTATGCTTATTCTTCCAGCTGTCTAACATTACCTGATGCTCTACCAAAAAAATAAAATCAGTTAATCTTCTCCATTATACTCTATACACGTCTTGCAATTATACAGTTTAGGAATGTGTTAAAATACTTTTAAGTTGGTGCTGTTCAGTTCTATTAATTTTTCTCCATACAGGAAGCTGGTATCCATATCCAAGTATAAATACTTGCTTTCACTCTTGCTTGCATATTCCTCACCAGTAACACAAAAAAGTTGCATTTTTGCCTATGCACAATATGAGTGAGCTTTTATATTCTCCCCAGACAACAACTTTCTGGAGTGCTATTCTTATTATGCTGTTAGACAGAGCGTGCTCCCAGTTACCACTTTCCCCAGCACTGCAGGATTGTTCTTTAGATTTGCATTCTGCTCAAACTGCTTTAAAGTCTTTTTAAATTTGAAAGAGGCAAATTACTGACTATGCAAAGGCAAAGTAAAGTACGCTTGCAAACATTTCTCTTGCCAAAGTGATCATCTGTTAAATTGCCCAAGAAATTGGTGCTAAGGGCATTTTTTGGGTTTATTTCAAAGTTCTTACAGTGCGTTTGTTAAAAAGTGACTTAACATTTTTTTTGCACAAAAATAAAACAAACTTTTTAAGTCTGTGAAGGATGTAATAGCTAATAAATACAGTTTTTTACGCTTGTAAGTTTTCTTTAATACACTGCTAAATTTGCAGACAACAAGATGCAAACCTTTAAAGTTCCATATTAAATTGTGAAGACAGTTGTTCTTAAGTCAATAAACAAAGAAAGGTCACAAATTTTTGCTAGTTGCTCAATACCTATACTGTATTAAATTCTGCATTATTTTTCAGCACAAGTGAGCCAGGCATATAGAAATCTATCTTTCTCTGACTGGTACCCAGATGAGGGGAATGTTTCTATGTTGAATCATAGAAAAGGGGGAAGATGGATGGATGAGTTTGTTCCAACTTACTGTAACAAACAGTAAGAACTCGCCTAATTTTTTCTCCAAGGTACTACCCGAATATCAGCATACATTTAAAGTAATTTAAGATACACAAAACATGCTCTGAAGATGCACAAAGGAATCTGTCTTAATATTCCAGTGAAGCATGTGTATTTTTTTCCTGATAAAGCAGAAATTGGTAAATCCTGAAAAGTTATCTTAAATTATGTCTTAATATGTTTACTTGAAGTATATTCCCATAAGAAGCACTAAGTATGGTGCTAATGCGCATAAAATGTTACTGTCATACTGCAAAATTCAGTCTAATTTAATAATGCCTGATGTGCCTTACATCATGTTGCAATGATGCAATAATATGCTGCTAAATGAGTCACCTCATATTAGCTTTGCAGCAATAGCAGAGCTGATGGCTAGCGAGGGGAAAATGGTGTAGCAATATTACTGGAAGCACTGATGGACCAGCCTCCTATTGGATTTTTTTTCTTCACCCAAAAAATAAAGATTCTGAAGCAGCCTTATTTATTGCCAATAAACACAAAACTTACTGTAATAGCAGCAGAAATGAGGTAAAAATCCATCTGCCACTACTAAATAAAACATATATAGTACACACAGTATCATATAAATTTTTCATAAGCCCCTGTGTAGTACTATATATTTCATACTGCATGAAATATATATAGTAGCATATATATATCATGTACTATACGGAGTAGTATTTTACTCGGCATGATATATATAATTTTACATAGACTAAGTGAAATGTATTTAATAAATGTAATTCATAGCTCCTTCCAGCATTGTATTCCACAGATTTATCAATTTCTAAGCGTCCCATCCAGAACATACAGATTAGAGAGTCAGAAAAATAAAGTAAATTAAGATACATCTGCTTATAGAAATGTTACACTTCAAACAAAAACTGGTGAACCCCTCTCTAGTTCCTGCCTCACATCCATTACATTTAGCACTTGATTTTACCTCCTCTCTCGCACATGGGATAGTATGCGGACTTGAAATTATTATGAAGGGAGCGTACATGTGTTATCTCCACATGTCAAAAAATCCATAATGTCTATTTTTCATGCATGATTATTTAGAATTAAAACAGAACATTAAGGGGACAGTCACAAATAACGAGCAAGCTTCAGCCTAGTGCTGGCAGTGGGGAGAGAGAGACCTTGCCAGGCACATGGGAACATCACTGCACACCCCCCCGCCAATTAGCCGGGGCACTTACAGGCTCCCAGGGAGAAAGTTAGCCTCTGCGAAGACCCGCAGAAACAATTAGAAGAATTAGTCTAACAGCTACACATGTATTGCACATTTATCTCCATTTCACTTCGAAAATAGTGCAGATTCCTGCCTTTCTTTGAGCTCAGACCTGTCAAAACAATGTGCAGTGACAGCTGGGTACCTTTTTGATGACACTGGAAATGTGAGTCACACATTCAATATCTGAAGTCTAATCTCGTTTCTTTTACATAAACTCCAGATTTCAGTATTAAATTACATAAATGTAAAGAAAACTCTTTTTATTACAAGAAGTTCTCTGAAAACTTAATCTATATCTGATTTAAGATTTGTGAAAAGATGCCCTTCACAAATTTGCAATTATGCAGCCAACGGGAATGGTGGAATCCCCCACAAAAATCATAAACCACCAGTTTACCAGTCAGGTCTTTTCAATTCCTCTGTACCCACTAAGATACTCAGAAGCCTGGCTCTTGCCATTCTTGCAATTTCACAAACTGTCTTTGAAAACACACAATTCGGAGAGAGTGCAATGACTTAAAAAGAACGGAGGTTGGTTGGTTTGTCTCAGGGAGGAACAAAAGCAGTGGCTTGTAATTCCTCAACAATTTAAATTTCATTTTTTGGAAGAATACCAGAAGAAATAGACTGCAAATGCCAAAACATAACAAATAAGTGATATAGATTCAGCTGGAATAAACTATGTAAAACCAATGTCACTTCCTTCTCAGAGAGCATAAGATGTGTTTTAATAAGGCTTTTACTACTCTCACATTTCACAGGTGAGCTAAGCAACCAAGGACAACAAACTACTGCTGAGTGCAGAGCATAGCTGTTTAAAAACCAGCAGCTAGGAGCTCATGATCAATGCTGGGTGAATGTATTAACTGAGATTTTACAGGCATCTGTTTTGGGCATCATTCCACCTCTTAATTAGTGACTTGGATGAAGAATGAAGACTAAATTTACAAAGCAAATAACCCAGAAGGACCTACAAACGCAGTGCAAGCCTGGAATTCAAAACTGCACTGACAGATCTAGAGAAGGTAGAAGCAACGTGTTATAAAGTAAATACATTTTTGCATACGGAACCTGTAAACTGAAAAATACAGGCTGAGGGATGACAAGCTGGTCAGCATTACCATAAGCAGGTATTGGGAAAATTTAGACCATCACCAACCAAACGAGTATCAAAGACTGGATATTTGTTATGGAGAAGGCAAATACCACATGGCAAAAAGTTAACAGTGTTTTCAGAAAGATCCAGGAAATTTCTTTTTGCCATAACGGTAAGGCCTTGGATGAGGTACTTCAACTAGTCAAAAACATTGATTGCCCAGGGCTGTGAGCCTACTGGAGACCATCTACAGCAGAGCCTAAGCTTTTCTACCAATATTTCAATCTGAGATAGGCCCCATTAGATATCCACGACTAAAAATATATCTGCACTATACACACCAATGGAAAAATTAACTCTGTTTATGTCTTAAGGACTCCTTATCATCTTAATAATCTACTGGATTCCTAGCTTCTACAGACTTAAAACACTATAGATTCTTCTCCATGTCCATCGTCAGCAAGACAAGAGTTTGATGCTTTAATTACAATGAAATTTAGATAAGGCATCAGGGAAAATTTTTATGAGTAAACACATATAAGTAATGGAAAACAAAACCCAGCGTGGTCATGCAGTCTCCTCCATCTCTAGAGGTTTCTAAGAGCTGACTGTATGAGCATCTGCCAGGGACAATGCAGCTGATTCTTCACTGGGATTTTCAAAATGACCTCTCAGGGTCACTTTCAAACTTCTTCTCTATGATAGCTTTCAAACATTGTAGCTACAATGAGAGCTGTATTTCAGGCACCGCCACGGATTTATGAAAAACACAACACAAACCCAGCAAGATTCAGAAATCCTATCATGTTCCAAATTAGCAATTATTTCAGACACTGTCAGATTTAACTGATAAGGCCAAATTAAAGTACAAACTGTAACTTATCACATAAATTGAAACTGATTTTAAATTTAATTGAAAGTTAACTCTATGATCATTTTCTATTATCCTGAATATAAAAACAAAACAGATTTACCTGCAATAACATTTTTCCCATATAATAAAAATGTTTAAGAAAGAAGAAGAAACTGTGGGAAAGGATACAGTAGGAAGCATATCAAAGGAATAAACAGATTTAGAAATGATGTTAGTAGAAACAAATACACGTAAGACTTTGACTTTAAAATAGCTACATGTAAAAAATTAATATTAAATGGTACTAGATATAAACAATTAGAAGATATAAAAGCATTTTCCTCAGTGAGAAGCCAAACAACAGAAATTACACTCATTATTGCAAAGCAAAACAGAATTTTATGCAAAGTTAGCATAAAACCATTTTCCAATATAGAACATTAACGTAATGAAAGAGTAACACAGAAATTAATTTGCTTACAAACTAATGTCAAGTTTAAGTTATTATATTTAAATACAGTACATACAGAGTTATTTGAACAATAGTAACAACACTAATACAAAGTTTTACTGTCTAGGCTGGCAATAATGTGAAGCCCATAACTTGAACTTGAAGAGGTATACTGCTTTTTGTGAGAATGTTACTGAGAGCTCACCCATGGAGTTACAAATGGGTCTTTGTTCATCACATCTGTGTTGCAGAGAAGTAGTAAAGGCTGTGAGAATGATCCTTTCTTAATAGGGGAAGCAATGTTAGGACTGCATTGCCACATGGTGCTGCCCATTCACACTTCCCAAACTACTAGTTAAAAGACTCAAAACCAAGATATCAAACTCGTATGCTAAGTTTTATCATCCAGAAGAAAGATGTTCCTGAAAGCATCAGTTCAAAGCAAATAGTCTACTTACAGTAAAATTAAGAGACTCCTCTTTGAGAAAACAAACCAAATTAATTTCTTAGAATTAAAACCATAATATATCAGTTATTTAAATCTTTTTCAACAAATACTTAGTGTAATCAAATGCTGATTATACTTTTTAAACATTTAAACTTCCTGTACATTCAAAACAGACTTTTAAACAATGATCAACTAAGTGTTCTTAATGTGGCTCATTAGAAATAACATGGAAGAAGTCTTCATTTATAGTGAAGACTTAGAGATACAAAAAGAAAGATTTCTTAATTAAAGAACACATCGTCAGAACCACAAAATAATACAGCATTACACTGGATAACCTAATTGCTAAAAACTGAAAGCCTAGTAACACTGTTTTTCTTAAAAAATGCACAAGATCTCCACTGGGAGTAACAGTTAAATAATAAACTATATTCAGCAGTTACTGATATTTTTTTGACAAATTACATGTGAAATATCCAAGTATCACAGATTAATCAAGATGTGTGATCAGTACCAATCTGCAATTCTGTTTGCAGACTTGGAGAGAGGAAAGAGTAACTGCAAAAGGGTTAGACAACTCATTTCACGATGATGTGTAGAAAAGATGCGATACACACAACTGAAGCACATTGCTCAGCATGTTCAGACCAGTAACAATCTCCCTTTTATTGAAAGCACAAGACTTCATGCTCATGAGCTACAGAACCAGTTCCACTTGCACATACCAAAAGTATCTCCCCTAAGTGGATGTAAGCAAGTTCAAGACAATTTGACCACACAGAATCCAGAAAAATTATTCTGCAAATTGTGGAAAGCATTCTTGTTTATTTTTTTTGGTAGCCTGACACATTTCAGTAACTTAAACTAAATTTTAGTTCCGATTATTCCATTTGTTTTCAATCATCAGTATACTTACTTGACAGCCTGGTAACCCCGTATCTCTACCATACAATGGAAATGGACCTCTATCTGAGGTTTTTCCTATAAAAGAAAGACATTTGAAATTAGGTTCTTTTTAAAATCTGCTAGGTATCTGCATCAGTTGTCCTTATATATGCAATTCAGAAAATCTGTTAGCATTATAAATTATTTACAAAAATTAAGTTGCATGAATAGAAATGGGCTTTTACACATCTGCGTTTAACACACTCAAACAGCACTACTGTAATAGACAACACACTTACCTACTGCCATTTCTTCCCTAACCCACCAGTAAAAAAAGAACTACTGCAATTTTTTATTGTTATAAAATACCCCTATCAGTGTGTTTAAATATAAAGGGTAAAGGTCCAGCTTCACTTCCATTATCAATGAGCAAGAGTATAGACACTTTTAGACATTTCTCCTTCCTATGTGCAAGTAACACATAGCTGGTATCATCTTAAATGATGAATAGACAGTAAAAATAAAGCAGTAAAATAAAACCAACACAACCACATGAAAAGTGAACAAAAACTTCAATTCAGAACAACAAGAAAACCCACATCAAACTTAAATCACAGCTGAATCACTCAGATCTTGACACTCATCCCTTAAATCCTTAAGAATCCCTTCATTCACGTACATGCCAGTCAGGTACAAAACTCAAGCAATACAACTGGTCAGGACAGCAAAACAGACTCTTCTTTTTGCTGTAGATGCACTCTCTGCCTGTAGGTAGCACATCGCAGATACAGCACCTCGTGCAGAGCGCCTGCGCTCTGATGTTGTTGTCTGTGTTTGCAAGACATTAACAATGTATTTGTCAATTCCAGAAAAACTACTTAGTGCTGTGTTTGTTTGTTATGCCACGAAATTGATTTGTATATTAAAATTCAGTGTAAACGTTCTTCAGTAGGGCTCAGAAGTTTATCAATCAATGCTTTTTTTAAAACATCTTGAATAGAACTTTCTGCTGAGCAATGTCAAGAATCAGACAGTCATCAAGTACATAACAGAAAATACTAAGTGCATGTGCCTGCCCTAGCTATGACACAGAACTAAGAAACGCCCTGTAACACCACTCAGTGTCCTACACAAAGGTAGGTATCATGATTTATTAATGCTTATCTATTTGAAAATTAATGTCATTTTACCCATCTAGGCACTCCCTTTTCTAAGCAATGCGTATGCCATCCAGTTCTCGTAAGATAAAGTAGCCTTTTGACCCCTTCCCATTGCAGTGATAGATAGCTCCATGCCATTGCAACTGCACTTCTAGAACGGGACTTCTTTCGCTTTTTCCAATTTTCTCTCTTACTACCAAAAATCTCTAAATGTCATTTTGTAAGAGATGTCATTTCTTTTTCGTATGTCATTTTCATAATTAAAGTAATGCTTATTGTTCATTTAAAAAGTGCATCTTATGTAAGCAGAGAGGAAGCGGAAGTTTGACTCCCTGGGAACAACATCTCTGCAAGATTATCATCTTGATAACTACAGGCAGTCTGGTCAACAACAGTTTGCTGAAAACAGTTGCTTGAAAAACGGCAGCTCTGCTGTAACAAAGGGAGGAAAAAAAGTTAACATTTTTCTGCCGAAGCAATTTGCCTCTAACAACTATCAGGCACCAAGCAAATAAAATACCTAGCATGCAAAATTATATGAAGTAGGATGAATCATGCTGTTCGTGTTAAACCAGACTCAGCATTTTCTTTCCAGAAAATGAGAATCTTATACCACATGATAAACAACTTCCACTGAAGTATGCAGTATTCCAGGCAGGCTTTAAAACAAATATTTGTACAAGAGTCAATTACAGAGGCTAGAAAAATTATGATTTAAATTATGGTTTGTATAGCAAGCAAGAAATTGTTAGATAAGAATGCATAAAATCACGTTATTTAAATGTTATCACTTAAAAAGTTTGGCAGGTTCATACTAAAGGGAAAAGCTGACTAGCATAGCCCAATCTATACTATATTTGATTCTAAGAAATGATCGAGAGAAGTCAAGGCCGCCTGTTGCTGCACAGCCTACATATTTATCAAGAATTAGAGCTGGAGCAAACTAACCTTTAACCTGTGTTCAAATGGCTAAGCTTTCCAGCAAAGGGTTTGGAAAGTGACTTAGGATCAAGTACAAGATGGTGCCTTTTGTACGGAGAGTGTCCTAAATGCATCCCGGTGCAAGCAGTTAGACCTGACTCTCAAACCTGCCATAGTGTCACAATGTTAAAGGCACACATTCCTAAACAACAACAAAAATGAACAAGCAAACACTACAGAAATACACTGAGCCCACATTCAAGTCCTGTTCCTGGTTCTCTCGTCCTGTGGAACCACTCCC
>KZ505664.1:1239169-1261134 GCA_002844005.1 Limosa lapponica baueri | reverse complement strand
CCAACCAAGAAAAATCCCACTAAGCATTTTGAACCACAACTATTTCCTAAACTTAAAACCTTGATACATTCTGTACCAATTCAAACATTAATATGCATTTACTAAATTATTTTTCTCTTGCAATTGCTTGTCTAAATGTGATATGATCACAACTTAATATAGCTTTCAAATACCACACAAGGAATTGTATTCCATAATAAATCTATCTGTACAACAGCTGTTCAGCCTAAATACTCTTCACACAGAATGAACTGAAACAAGAAGATGCAAGGTGAGAGTGGGCTGAAAGCAGCACTGCATTGACTCAGCTGAGGACTACTCCAGGGAACGTGCCACAAATGCCTGCCAGGAGCAAAGCAGCCTTCTCCCACCGCTGCAGGATGCTGCTTGGTTCATGAGAGGATGACAGAACATAACTCTGCAAAAAATTACTTCAATCCCCACAGAATTAACCATTTATAGACTAAAGATCTTCCTGTGCATTGCCAGGAACGTATGTGGTTGGCAATATGGAAAGCAGCACCATGTTACCGAAGTGGTGTTTCTCCTCCAGCGCGCAGACCCCAGTGACCATGGCCGGCAGCGGCTCTGCGGGTCAGGCACAAAGCCTGTCTGCCCTCCTTGTCCAGAGTCCTCTTTCCGTGGATGCTGAGGCACGTGTGTACAGTTCCTAATCACCATTTCATCGCTGGTAACAACAGACAGCCTCCCCAAAAGTTAGTGACAAAACATTGTCGATACCTTAGAGGATTTATCTATTTTTTTTTAAAGTTATTAAACTGGTGTTGGTAGATTTGGCCAGAAATCAATGTCTATACTGCTTTCTCTCCCTCCACATCCAGTAACAAAGTATCCAGCAACGAAGTATGTGCCTCTGTTACCCACAGAATACACTCAAATAATTTCTCATATGCAGATCTAATATAAAAAGGAACAAGGTACAGTAGAAAGAAAGGACGCAGAGTTTATAGACTAATGTCTTTGCTGCCTCCAGTACAGATCCATTCTTTATTTTTTTAAATTTTGTTGGCATTAAAAATTCTTATTCAGCAGTTATTCAGTATGGTGGAAAAATTTACGTTTGATTAAAACACAAACCCAGCCTTGCTCCTAGGAATTTGGTGTGCTGCCTTCTTCTTAGAGCCAAGACTGACTTACCCATGCAGCCACAAACGTTTCAGTACGTATCTAGACATCTCCCACCGAACCAGAGGAATCATTTTTTCTTCTTCTACTGCTATACAGGCCTACTCATTAATAGAGGCTGTCGCAGTTTTAATATGTCTCACACCTACAATCTTATCTCTAGTATTTTAAAGGTACGCAATACACCTGTGTATATACTGTGAATGCGTATATTACGCACATTTTTCCTTACAATACTTGTGACCAAAACTCATGGAAATGAAACAAAGGTCTGAAGGAAAACAATTTGGAGAAAAGAGCCTAAAACAAACGACCGCCTATTCTCTTCACAACGATGTTTAAGCACTATTGGCTCCCCTGTGCCAAGCACAACACTGGCTACCCCGTGGCTGTTCAACGTGCCAGTGCCAACCAGTGCAGCTGCTGGCCTGGCAGCCCCCTCCTCCTGCCCGGCCCAAGCCAAGCGCTCGCTCGGCAGCCACCGAGAAAAACGCCAAGTGCAAGTGAGATTAGTGATAAACTACAGGATCCCTACAGAGGTCAGTGATTAGCAGGTCCCCAGCCGTAATCACTTCCCTACCCCAGCCTTTATCTCATCACACGCTCCCTCTTAGCTTGTCTTCTTCTGACTGCAAGCACCTTCCCAATCAATAACCCCTGAAGCCTTGCAAACTCCTCCACTACTACCTTTTAATAAAGCAGTCAGAGCTGCATAATATGAATGGCCTTTCAAACTCCTAATACAAATTTTAACCTTAATATTAATAAGTAATTAATACATAATAAAATCACCTTATTGGAAAATTTTGTAATAAAGTAACAGAAGAAAAAATAGAAACAAGTTTAACCAGGAATGCCATGCCCAAGTGATGGTCAGCAATGCGGCCCATACAGGTAATCATAAGAATGTTGGCCTATGTGTTCCTGAAGGATGGATAAGGAAATGGTATATACAGACATGCCTAGTGGGAAAAAAAAAAAAGCATTACCTAAAATATTTTTTTTTTGTATTGTGACATCTTCTAAAATCAATTTTCCCAAACGGAAGAAGAAAAGGTTTGGCAAAGCTTGGTTTAATACCAAAGATTTGCCCCCTTTGGTCAAAATTTTGAAAGACCATGATTCTACAGAACAACTCTAATAATCTGCAAGAAGTAAACGATTATGATTTTGAATTACATTAATGGAATTTAACTGTCCAGTCTCAGGTCTGCAAGAAATCTCCATGCCATAAATTCTCATTTGTAAGACAGCATTATACTTCTGCTGTCCAGTCCTATTACTTATTTGGAGCAAGAACCGTTTTTCAATCTAAATGATGCAAAATGTGGAAAGTCTGAAGCTGGAATTACCTGGAATCAACTTCCCATTATAACTGTTGCAATTTAGGAACAATGCTTTAGACAGCAAATACTAAAGTATTGCTTTTGTTGAAATCTGGATAGGACCATCTGGAAAAAAAATAAACATTTTTTCACTGTGCTTTCTAAAGATTAGAAGGTTCAGACATTCTTTTATACTTATAGTTGTGTGGGCATTGGCAGATGTCTTTCACTGTAAGAATTCTACTGATTGAACTGACCAGGTAATAAATCTCAGAGTACGCTTATTAAGATGTTAAACACAGAAGTCAAGGGATTTCTCACAACTTCTTTAACACAGTATTTTAAAAAGAAATAATGTCAGTGTGTGAAGTGGTATTAAAGAACCTGCTTCCCAAAGACATGCCTGTGACACTTTCATCCCATTGATTTGTACGTTCTTCTAAGAAAAGATGGAATATTTTGTCAGTTTGCAGAGCACTGCACAGATCTTCTGCTGTAAAAACAATTTATTAATGGTCTTATGTACTTCAAACACACAGGAGGTAAGGGTGGACTAAATTCCACATTATATTTGGATTGACCCTATGAACTTGTAATTTATATGCTCATGTCAAACTGAGAACATTTCTATTCCACCAGTGGCTGATCCATGAAGGCTCCTTCCTCAGTACCTATTCCTGTCCCTCCACTTACGAGGCTTATACAGTGCTAAATAACAAATCTAATATTTGCAAGGCTAAAAGGGACTGAAGTCTCTGGCAGGAAGATGCACATGAGTAACTGAGGGCAAGGGGAAAAGAGGGAGTACAAACCTCTTAAATGAAGAAAGAGCTTTCTTCTCCTCCTCCCCCAAGCATATGTGAGCAAGTTTCTGTGAACCAAGTCATTCCTCAATAGCTGTTTAGTGTATTTAGTTTCAATTCTCCACTACTGTGTCTACCCTAGGCGAACCTTGCCATAAATAACATTACTGCCCCATTAACCTGTTAATGTGTGCTATGCATAGACAGATCATCTAGTGGGATAAACACACTAAAAATTACTTTACTAAAAATTTACTCAAAATGGGGGAAATCATGGATGCACAATATCAAGAAGACAGTAACCAAAATGACTATGCATATGAATACATACACATTCCACACCAGTGACAAGGCGGCATTTTATTACATGCATTTACCCACCTCACCTATCTACCCCGTGTATTTCTAGAGTATCCAAGTGTCTCCACTTTGTCTATTAAAATATTTCTCCCTTTGCCATCTTCCTCATCTCATCCCCAAGGGATTATTAAAATTTTCAGGCAACCAAGGAAGTTGCTACTTACAACTAACTTGAAAAGCATCCCTTGCTCTCCTGGTGTGGAATTTGTCCCAGATCTAAGGACAAAAATTACTCAGCTTCTATCTGTGACTTTGAACATCAAGTAGATTCTTAAGTCTAAAGTCAAGAGGATTTTATAATTGGAAACGAATAGAGAATCCACACTTTACAACAAAATGCTACACCTGTTTCTGATTAAAAGATTCTTTTGGTGACACTACTTGCTACAAATTGCTAAATTATATATATAAAAATTATATAAAAATTTAAAAATAGTTACTTCTGTAGGTATGTACAGCTCCTCTCACCATCCAAGTTCTACTAATTCTCACTAAACGTGAAAAGCCAGCTTTGTCAACAAAGACAGGTTCCCCCCTCACCCTTCCTCTATAGAAACACAGGGATCAACACAGCAAGCCATTTCTAACCACCTTCCATCAGGCAACTGACAAACACATACAATAGTACTCCCTTGTACAAACGTTTTGACAGCTCTTTCTTGGATGACTTGCATGACTTAGTCAAGCCTTCCCCTTCCCATGCAATACAGCCACCCCAATCACACAGAGATAGAGGTTTGTAAACCAGGTGTTGCCAAACTGTGGTCTCCAGACCAGACATAGCTGGTAGACTGCAAAAAAACCCCACCAAACCAAAACAAAGAAAACCAAAACTCAAACACCTATTAGATGCTAAAACAGGTTTCAGAAGAAAATAAAACAACACGTTAAATGTTTTCCCAGTATTGCTGCTTTAAGAGAACAATTTCTGCAGGCGCTGCAGAGGAACCAGATGATCTGTTAAAGCAGGAGGGGAAATCCCCAGGAGACGGTGCCTGAGAGGAGCCAGCTTCTGTTTGGGGCTGGAAACTCCCAACTATGCACAGGCATTATAAGCAAGCACACCAAGCCAAAAGAGGGTGAAACAAAAACCCCAGGAAGAATAGATAGGTAGTCTAAATTAATACAAACCACCTAAGATACTACGAGCTTAAAACAGGGGCTCTTATTTCAGTACAAACCCAGTATTTACAGTAAGGGACTTGAGACTGTCCAGAAATGGAATGCTATCCTAGGAAGCCCCGAAACATTGAAGACAACTGCACAAGAGAACATCAGAGTCGCAGAAAGGGAAACTTACTGGAGCTACATGGAGAATGAACTTTTAGCTATCTACTAAAAAAACACTTAAAAATTATAGATCTCACTAAACCATCCCCTCGTCTGTTGGCACCCCAACGCCTACATGCATTTATGAAAACACTGCTGCCTTACTGCCAAGGCACCTGAAGGATGAATGCTGGTTTTTTAAGTCATATCCAAAAAAAAAAAAAAGTTGTAAAGGAAAACATGTGTTTGCTGTTTATTTTAGGAGGTGAGACAAGTGGCATTCTTGATAAAGAAAGGAAAAAAAAGTCTTCATGAGAGATCATAACAGTCGTGGGAACAGGACTGAAGAAACATTAACAATAATATTCCAGGTCCAGACATAGTCAAGGTGAACATTACGTCTCGGATTTAAAAACACCAAGGAACATGGTGTGCTGTTCAATGAACTAAAGAATAAAACTATCAATAAATACTACCACTCTGCTTGGCTACCCATGCTTTACAGAGGTATCACCATGCTGCTTTCAATGACCCAAAGCAGATAAGAAAAACACTTTTCCTCTGCGTGTTAAGAACAAAAGGAATACTCATGGCAATACTGGCAATTATTTTATAGAAATGATAACATGAATAAGAATGATGACATATTTTCTATTTCCACAGCAAGGAAGATGTAAAAGCAATTGCTAACTAACATTCTGCACTTTTGTATCAGCAGGCCTAGAAAATGTGACTCCAAAAGGATGAAAAAAAATTTTTTTAAATATATATAAACCAAGATGTTCTCTCAAATATTCACATTGGGTTTTCCTTAGTCTTAGAACACTCAGGAAGTGCAAAATCTCTGGAAGAAAGTTCGTATTGTACATTTAAAATAAGCAAATAGGATTACCCAAATAATTTATTCCTCTGATAGCAAATCATAAATAATGAAATCACCAAAATGGAATTTTATTAATAAAGGATTAGGTAGGTTAATTATAATGCTAGTCAACCTGAATTTGTGGGAAAGGTGTCCTTTTACACTGTAAGCTGGCAGAGTACACTATCAACTTAGCTGATTTTTTTTAAGACACGTGCCTTGATATGATAAAACATTTTGACAAAAAAAATGGATTACTTTTAAAAGAATAATTTAAAGGAACAATCTAATCACTCTTTTAAAATGATAATGCATTAAGGGAGTAAGAGCCAGGCACCAGACAAGGTTTTAAAATGCAACTGTAAACAGATGATCTTCACTGAATATTTTTCATTCATCAACGTGACTCAAACCTTGCCCCTAGATTTAGTCTTTTTTTTTTTTTTTTTTTTGGTTTTTTTTTTTTTTTTTTTTTAAATCATCGACTTGACAATCTAAAGGTGTCACTGGAAATCCAGAGCTTGTTGGCAGGTTGAAACAGCTGAAGACAGGTCACTGATCTGGAGTGCTCTGAACTGCATGTAAGGATGCAAGCTGCCGCCTTCTCCAGCCGAGTGCAGAAAGACACCTGTGGGGCTGAGACAGGGCCCTGCAGCCGCCTGCTCTTTCGCTGGATTTATCCTGGGGAGAAAGGTGACTGCTATGGAATCTTTCAGGGCTCCATGATTATCCTTGCCTGTCCTGCTGGGCAGCCCCAGGGGCTCTGCAGGAGGCATACCAGCCTTTGGGGACCCCACAGGGCACCTCCCCAGGGATTGCACAGGAAAGCCCAAGTGTCTCCCTCGGGGTTAGGAACACGCAGTTACGGTACCTGACAGTGGTGCAAAGTGAAAATCTTCCTTCTAAGCCTAAATGGTATTAACGAGTAAAAGTGAAAACCACGTGGGTTTTGTATCTTTTTATCTATTTTATGTGCCTGTACTTGAATTCCCTGCACTACAAAATGGGAATTGTGGAGCTTGCATGTTATTATAGAAGTCTTTTATAGACAAACTAGGATTAATTTCAAAGACACTTTGCCATTTCATATCTAGCCCTTATCTCTGCTGTAAGCTCTCAACTACACATTACTCCTTGATATTAAACAGTCATAAACACTTATAAAAAAGGCTTTTCTTGATCCTGCTCTCTTGAGTTACTCATCTAAGTCTCAGCATATCAAGCACCTATTTTACTTCTCATGCAGTTAGTTTTCAACCTAAATTTATGTTTTCATCAATCTCCCTGCGTTCTGTCATTTCCAACTATACAGCGTATACGGAACCTGTCCTGGCTTAATGTCTTCATAAGGAGCCTGTAGGGGAAAACAGAGTGCACCCTAAAAAAGTTTGCAAAAAACCCCGATTTGGGAGATGCAGTTGGTGTGCTTGATGGCAGGACCACCACTCGGAGGAATGTAGACAACCTAAAGGATTGGGCCAACAGGAACTGCATAAAATTCAACCATAAAATGTCAAGTCCTGCACCTGGTATGGACTAACCCCTTGTGACGGCGCAGGGTGGGGACCAAGGCTTCTGAGAAGGACCAGTGCCCTTGAAAGGCAAGTGGCACGTGAGACAGCAGGCAGAGGCGAGTGATCATCCACCTCTACTCAGCACTCCTTACACCATATCCAAAACACCACATCCAATTTTGGATGCCCCAATAAAAACAAACAAACAAAAAAACACCAATCCACAAAACAAACAAATCCCAAGCAACCAAACAAAACTAAGCTAGAGACCAACAGGAAGATTCCCATCGCTTTCACTGGACATTGAAGGGGGCCCCACACAATAATGCAGCCCTTCTTTTAATTGGTACCACGTCCATTCCAGAATACTGAATTCTGAAATCCTGCAAATGGCAATTTTCCCTCCAACTTCTTATCGCTCATGTCAAATCCCTTCTGCTCCTCCAATTTTCTTTTCTCAGCTTCCTTTTTTTCCCCATAGCAGAGCAATGACTTTATTCCTGTATTGGTTTCTCTTTACCTCTTACACTCAGATCTCAGACTTATTTTTTCCCCCAACATAAAAATTTAAGTGAAACAAACAAATTTAAGTTTTCCAATCCAACTAAATTAACTCCATTAATTAATTATTCCTTACATACTAACTCGGCAAAGATGCCCATGCATTTAAAAAAAACCCCACACTAATTATTCCACACCATCTTCCCTTCTCTTCCTGTGAGCGCACTCTCTTGGATGCCTGGTCTCTGTGGTGAGTTTTACTATTTTCGCTATGCTGTATGAAACAGTAAACGATACCGAATGATGACCAAAACTGTTCAGCTTTGAGCAAACCATTTGAAGAAATGTAATAAAAAGGATTAAGACTGCTATTGAAATGTCTGGACCTCTCCATTTTTAGATTAACAATTGTACAGTAAGTAAAACATCGAATCATTGTAGGAGTTCCATGCTACAGTTGCATTTTAAAACTCTCACTACCTCTATGTTAAGTTAATTCACAAATATATTCTAATAGAAAAACAAAGTAGTACTGAGGTGATTTAAGTTGTTGCACTTTTACTCTTAGGGTTATACTCACAAAGTCTATTTTAAGAACTGCTTTGGAAGCAACTGATGTTTTATGCAGTGAACTGCTATTTTCCCAGATGAATAGAATATCCATTCTTTGGCTCACAGTTTCCATGACACTAAAAACAAAACATTCATCGGCAGCAGCTCCGTGTTTGATGGTAAAAGCAGCTGCAGCTCCCACCAGCTCCCAGCGTACCTCCACGGAACAGAGGCACCGTATTTCCCCAATGCAACTTCAGTGTTTTACAGACAAGCCCTTTCTTGCCAAACTCAAACATTTCAAATCTGCCGCTGTTCCGTCTTGAAATGAAAAGTTATTCAGTTCTGCAAGTAACGATACAATGATACTAACGAGAAGCCTTCCAAATTACCCATCAAAGTACACAACCAGAAACAAGACTACTGCAACAGCAGCATCTGCCCCTATGGTTATGAAGAGATTTTTGGCCAAAGAATTTTAAACGTTGCTCCCTGTTACAATTCCAACTCTCTTGCTACAATTCCAACTCGTTTGCTTCAAGTGAGCTGCGGAAGAAAAATATTTCGGGAACTGTTTTAAAACTGGTAACTGGAGAAGGTCACGTGGCAATGCTGAGACAAGGAACAGCCCTCAACTCCCAGCGCTGCTGCTCTCCCCAAAAGGAGCACTGAAGTGCATGCCTCTCTTCAGAACAAAAAGCATCATGAGAGACAGCCTTCTGCTTTACGGGAACGCGCAAGACTCCCATTAGCTAATAATTTAATCCTGCCCCACGTTAGCTACCTTTTCATCTGGCTGAGGTTCCGTGTAAGTACACGGTCACTCACCCGTTTCCACTGCTCAGTACAGTGCTCTGACACACACCTTGACTGAGTAACATTGTTCTGATCCTAAATGCCACATTGAAAACAGGTCCAAAACACTACTCCGCAGTTATTAGAAGCAATTTTAGGCACCACTTCAGTAAAGCAACTAAGCATGTACGTACTTACAAGTATATGAGTGAGCTGAATTCAGCAGGGACTGCTTGTACAATTTAAACTATACACTTAGGAGAGTATTGGTGGCCTGCAGACCGATTACAGAGATATCTAACCAAGAGGGACGTGTCATCTCAGTCTACTGTTACTGCAGTTTTTAAGAAATTCAGTCAAAATGTCTGAAAATATTGAAAATGTAACATGTTGATAATAACCAATTTGGAATTTAAAGAAAGTTTACTTCTAATTTCTTTAAGTTATATGACTGAAATCCATTTCTGGTTTTGCCATAAAATATAGTAATAACACACCATTTCTAAGCAAAGAAACAAAGTCCTGGCTCACAGCAATCAGATGTTTAAGGACAAGAGACGAGACATAAACATCCACATTTACCTTCTGAAATATTATGAGAATCGCTTTCCCAGAGGAGTTTGAAGAGGAGGAGGGTGCTTCTCTGCTGCTGCCCCTCTGCCCAGCTGCGCCTGTGCCCACAGCTCCCCCTCCTGTTTTCATCTGCTCTAATCACCCTACCCACATAGACAGCAACCAAACAGATCTAAGAGGTGTCTGTAATTACCAAAATAATCAGATGGGAAATATAACCTAAAGGCATTTCCTTATACTGAAATGGAATAAGACTCCACTTCCACTTCCTTTAAAGACTACAAATTCCTTTAAAATACAGCTCAATAAAGAAAAACATTAACCCAAAGACTGCAGCAGTATTTACTAATAAATCACTAGCAAAACAAAAATAAAAAATTCATTGCTCTTTACACCCAAACCACTGACTTCAACTTGAGATTCAGCAGACCCTTCAGGATCAAAGAGTGTTACAGTGGCTTACTGTCAGAGGCCAGTGGAATTTGCTTTCAAGCATTACTCTTCATAAATTTCTATTGATGGCCTTTCTACTGACAGCCTACTGGACTTCTACAAGATCCTTACACTAAGCCATTAACAAGACCGGATCATCAGTGCGCTCCCCACAGGCCACTATAGATTACAAGATCAGAAAAAAGCGAAGCCTGCTTTTGTAGCTTGTCCAAGAGTGGAACAAAACACACACACAAAAGCAGCTTTCTTACTGCCGACGCAGCACTTACACATTCATAAAATACTATTAGTGGAGCGTAACCTATGTTGCAGGTAGTCATTACTGTAATCTAGGAAGAATATTGATGTTATTTTGCAAATACAGTCCTGCAGAAGTTCCTTGGTGGGTCAGTAAATGCTGATACAGGACACAAATGTTATCTTCAACATTTCAATTTTATGAAGTGTTTTCTGAGGTTTTGACTTTTACTTTCCTTCTGAAGCCAAAAAGGAGACAAGTTGTCCAGAAGCTGGCAGAAATAGACAACTCCCCTTACAGTTCCTGGAAAGAATTTTCTTATCTACAGATTTAAATTCTTCAATCGTATTGCAACACTGGTGCACGTTTCCCTGTCCTAGTGTTTCCCAAACAGCGGGCCATAAATTAGAGTGATCCACCAGCTGACTCGCATACTAGGTAAGATGTTGTTCTTCCTCTACTTCAAACACGGAGCAAGTTTTATTAAAAATGTTAAAAGATGTATCACATATTTTCCTGAGACTGTCTTTTTGCAACTGCAGTGGCGGTAGCAAATACGAAACTTCACAGTAAGAATATAAGCAACAACATCCTTAAGTTCATAGTGAATTCCCACCTGGCTGTGATTATCACACATACAGCCTGGTATGCGAGGGGAAGATGAATGAACCCGGAGAAGCTTTTTAAAGTATAATTTGCAGCATGAAAACCTGAAAGAAACCCCATATCTTACGCTAACGCAGATTCTTCATAGGTCAATAGTTAGCAATCCTTTTTATTCGTCCTTTCTCAAAAGGAGATGCTTTCTAGCTGTTCGCTTTCTGAAAGTTTGGATAATGATTAGAGATGCTAAATTGGGATGTCAACCTATGCAGTCAGCAATGGGGGAGGGAGACTGGACAGACAAACAGTATCTGTTATAATCACAGCCAGTATTCCTCTTCCCCAACCATGAACCGTATCTTCTCCATCTGCTCAGGTACCTACCTCAAAAGCTAATTTAAAAACTTGACAAATTCATAGCCACATGATAGTGGTTCAAAGAAAAAAAATTACAGCAGCTATTTTGGATAAGGAAGGTCAAGATTTCCACAGTCTCAAAAAACTAGTGTTTTACATGAATCTCCAAAACTGCTACATAAAAGATGTCTGCTTTTCAGATAGTAAAGCACCCAATTTTATTTGGAGTATAACTCAATCAGAAACGCACAGGAATGCTGAAGCCATCTCATGTAGCTCCTTTTGAAATCCTAAATATGGATTTATGGCCCTGATCCTTCAAACAGCTACATACATGCTTAACAGGATTATGTATGCTCAAAGTCTTTTAGATGTAGAAGTATTTGTAAAATTAGGACTTACCTTGGGCACGTGGATCATTCAGTAGGAAGCACTAGATTTATACTGACTTCTGTTACACTCTAAGACATTTGGACATTTCCCATGGTATCAAGCAACCACTGAAGTAAACAAACTATTTCAGCAGTATTTTACTTCCTTATATTACAAACAGCGTATAAGGTGGTTTGTTTTTCTAGAAGTAAACAGGGTACCAGCAGAGCATTACCAAAGCATCAGAATGCTAATTAAGTGCTCACTTTGCTTATGATTTTAAAAAGTCATTATAATTAAGTAAAAATCAGGTATTTGTTTCAAGTACTTGTTTTCACACTATCCTAGGACATTATATATTTCTAGAACTGGAGGTATACTGAAATATTTTGAAAAATATTGTTTGAAAAATTTTGTGCATGCAGGTAAGTAACAACACTTCACCTACGCTTCCGTGTACCCAAAACAGTTCAGCCACATATATGCACAGTTTCAGTGAGATTTTTCTTCCCCGAATAAGACCCATTCTTTGTTTACTACTTTTTAATTCTTTTTTTAAAAGTCTTTTTTTTCCAATTACAGGCAGGAAATAAAAAGAAATGCAACTCTTTTATGTAAAGTAAATCCATCTGGATGTTTGCTGCATCCTATATTATAAACTTGTGATCCCCAACCAGAATGAGTTATAGTGAAGCTGCAGGCAAAATTGTCTCCATATACCACAATCCATTATCCCTGTCAAGTTAATGTTCCATGTTGAGCCATATGGCGTGGGTACACACTCAACAAAGGAAATTCCTTAAACTTGTTATAATCAGCACTTACAGTCATCCAAAAAAACTGACATAAACAGCTTTATTGTGTTTTGTGCATTTCAGTTGATATCCATGACAAAAAGAGGAAGCTTTGGGGGGGGGGGGGGGTGGGAAAAAAAAAAAAAAAAGAGGGAGGGGGGGGTGAACTAGCAATAATAAAAAAGGAGGGGGGGAGACAGAGACTGTACATTTCATAATTACACAACATTTTCCTTAGCAAGTGATTTTCAATTACAATAAAGCTCAAGCCTCCTGACACTGATACACTGTGCCAGATTAACAAGAAACAAAAAACCTACCAAAAAATCCTACATCAATACCTCATTTTCAATGCAAATAAGAAATCCTATAGTTTCAAAGTGCCTGACTCATGTAAAAGATTCTCAATTAAAAAAAAAAAAAATTGAATCATTTTTAGTTTTCCTGACTTTGGAGAGAAGGCTTGCCTTCAGTTGTATAATTACCAAGAATTTAGCAGTCCTCCATTAACAATATGGTAATTTAAGTAAAATATCTTTCTATGCATTAAGTGTAGGTCCCAGCTGAATTAAGGGCTCCCAGAAGCCTCTGCTACCTGGCACAACCCATCACATCAAGCCTGAGTCAAGGTACAAGTAGAGCAGAACTTCATTCCAGCCCCCGCAGTGACAACAATAAAACGCTGAGAAAACACACTATCAAATACTGAACTCAGCATCAATTTCTGTTAATTACAGCCTTGTCAGCAACGTGATTATTCAAACAGCTCATGCAAATGTTAATGAGTCCTTATTTGCATATTTATTTTTTCCTTTGTTGAAATGTCATTGATTATTACATTCTACAATGATGAATGCTGCTGATGATGTGCTCTGATATGTAATTAGTCATTAAGTGGAATGAATAGATCAATTATGAAAAAGGAGTGAGATTAAGAAATATCAAACAAGACCGCCCAATGTAACTATAGAATTTTTTAAAGGAACTAAAATAATTTCTTGGCATTTAAAGTGCAACATCAGTAGTTTTCAATAAATAAACTACTACTTTTCTGAGGTTAAATAAGATCTTCCACATGCACTGCTACTTGGGTAATCTAATTACAATAGCGGAGCGCTTTTGTAAAAACAGTAAGAAATCTGCAGAGTAACACACAGGTTTGGGGGCTTGGTTGTCGTATCCCAGCCCTCTTGTAGTTTTAAAAAAAAGAATTCTGTCTGTCCCAAGGCTGCTCCCGAGCACACCAGAGACGATGGCACTTTTCTCAGCAATGAGAGCAGCGCTTGCAGCAGCCCCACTTTGTTCTCCAGGCAAAGACTGGCGCTGCTTGTGCCGCTGCCTGCTCTGGCCGCCCGCAGATGAAGGGGAAACGGGAGAGAAGAGGAAGGAAGGGGAAAAAAAAAAACAACCCACCAACAAAAAAAACCACATTACTGCAGACCAGATGGGAACATTCCACATGACCAAACCAATCAATCACCTCGGTGGGGCGCAGGTGCAGCACAGCCGTGTAGCAACACACCATTTCACAGTCTATCGGGCACAAACACATGGTCACCAATCAATGGCACCCCCAGGACCTGGGGGGGAGGCTCTCTCGAGCCTTACTGGTCCATGCCTGATGACTTCATAATCACACATCATTTCATTCACTGGAGGATACAAACCAGCATTCTAATAACCTTCCCCCGAAACCGGTCATGTTGTGCATATTAATGGAGTGCCGGGTAGCGCTGAGCCACCGGCTCCACGCCGCAATCTGAGCAGAGCCTGCCAGAAGGAACAACCTGAAGCTACGAACTCCTGCCCTAGGAAGGGTAGTGGGCTCAGACCCAGATCAACGGCAACATTCTTCATTTTGCCAAAATAAATTGTACACCACACTCGCACCTTTCGCAAAGCAAGCCTTGAACAATAGCAGGCAAGCGGAGATAAAGGACAAAGCGGGATGAAAATCAATGGAAGAATGTGCCTCTGCACTCAGTGATGTGCTAGACAAAATTCTGAAACAAACAGGACCACCATTAATGGAAAAAAACAAGATTAAGACTATAAAAAATTATCTATATGCTTGCTAATGCTCTCAGTGAAAGAAATTATTTTACTTCTTTTAAAGCAAGCATCGCAGAGTAGTTTTAAAACAAGCGGATAAAAACTGACACAACATGATGTGATCACACCACACCCAGGCTTGAATCACAGCACTAGCTGCTTTTAAATACAGTTTGCAAAAAAGGCAAATTACAAATGTTAATTTATGTTTGTGTTATTGATGATTTAGGAGTATAATAAACATTATGGACAGAAGGATATAGAGACATTTTGGCCAGAGCTGATCACACTATACTGTTAAGCGTTTGCACTGCTAAAAAAAAGACTCAGGAAACAAACATGACAAGGAGCACATCTTCTCTTGAAATTACATTATGCCCTGGGGCTAAAAGTCAAATGAGTTGTAATTGAAATGGAAAAGATTAAACAAACGATTACTATGCACTTTTCAGGTTTAGAGTGCTGTAAGTGCCCAGGTAGGTAGGACTCCACTGTTTGGTATCAAAGCCAAGAGCCTTGTTTTACTTTTGTTTTTCTTAAATTGATTGTATGAAGAAGAGACGCATCTGAATGATACAGTTAAGTCAGGCAAGTCTAGCATCTGCTGAACAACCATCTTCTTTCCCTGCCTTCCTCCCTTCCCTATCTCAAAGATGTCAGAAAAATACACAAAAGCTTTTGCATTTTGCTTTCAATTCAGTTTCTGTATGATTCACCTTTTCACAGAGCCAAATCTGAGTCCTGCAGAATTGGGTGTTGTTAGACAGAGGAGCAAAAAAGGGTTAAAGAACAAACGTGAGTAATATCAAAGGAATATTCACATCCTTTTGCAGAATTATGTTGACCAGCAGCAGATCAGGAAGTGTTCTCCCTCACTAGAATACAAAAATCATTAATCAATAAATCATTAAATTAAGGGTCTGACGACCATTTCTATTCTGGGCTCTTACAGAATGCTAATTACTGTAGTATCTGGGGAAGCTACAGCGTTAAGATCAGAATATCTTCTTTAATAAGATCAGAGTTTTAGATTAAATTCAGCTTCTTTTTTTTGAAAGCTCTTGAAAAGACATGAGAAGTGTCATGTAATGAATTAAGCACTAATAGTAGTCACACTTCATATGCAACCATGGGGCAAGCTGATGGCTATACTACAAACTTGACATCTCTTCAGAGGCAAAAACCTAACAGCTGGTGACATTCACAATGGAAAGGGCTGGGAGGAGTTGGACAAAGAATCTCATCCAAAACGAAGGAGCCTCAGTAAAGTTTACCCTCACCTGGAAACAACAGGCAACAAGCGTCCAGGCCAGCCCGAGCACCTCACCTCCCATCCCTGTGCTGAACCCCTACATGCGTGAAAGCCAAGGACACACGTGTGTCTGGCAGGAGGCACTGAACCTCTTCTGGTCCTCAGACAAAGCGGAGCCTCTCTTCCCATTGACTTTGGTAGGAAAGGGTTGGGGTTTGCTTGCTTGTGACATAATTATACCTAAAACAGCTAAGACGTAGAAAGCGAGGGTTCAGCTCAACACATGGAAACTAGAGCACAAAAGGGTAAGATTTACCAGAGAAAACTTCAAAAGAAAGGGTATTCTAGGATGGCAAAAGGTGGCACTGGTTGTGAGCAAGGGGAATTCCACATACACAGCATGAAATGCATCCGCAACAAACATTAGTGAACTTCTAAAAACAAGTTCTAAAAAGTGCATGGCACAGGTATCAGGGGTCCAGTTGTTATTTAAACTATATAGGCTGTAAGGACACCAAGAGAACAGTAACAGATTCTAATCAGTTTGTTCAAATCAATGGAGGAGCCACACAACAGGAGTTTAAATCCATTAAATACTACAATACATTCCTGAGTAATCCTGAGTAATCTCCTACAGCAAAGGACTCCAGTGAAGTTTTGTTTATACTACTATTCTTAACCCTGAAACATACAGAAGTAAAGTTATCAATAAAACATTATATATAATTCACAAGTATATAGTTTATAAATTTTCTTGAGTAAAAATGGTTAAATGAGATGCAGTCAGTGCAAATGTTACCCTAACAAGCAAGACATGCGCATTTGCCTAATATTGAAAAAAGCTTTACAAAATTACTTCACAAATAAAACTGCAAACTGAAAAAATAGCTAAAATTAGGTATACACTTCCCTTTGTAAATGCAACTCTTTTAAGCATTCAGATCCAAAAAAAAAATCTGTAATGCCACTAAGAATGTTTTTTAACTACTACAGTAAGATACAAACCCAGCTAAATTGAAGGCATTAAAGTTTAGATACAAGCTACTGCTGAACTGGTCCCTTTTATCTAAGCATATCTACTGCAGTTACTCAGCTTCATCCAGGGTCAACCAAAACGGTTCATTTTATGTTTTGCCTAACTGGATTCCTTATGATCAGCTGTTAGCATCAAGCTGTCTGATTTCCACTCAGGCTTCACAGCTGGATGCATTATAAAAATTAATATTAAACCTTGGGCAGGCATAACTCGCTTTGACTTCAAAATAAGCATTTTTATAAGTAATCATGCTATACTTTCAGGTATTTAATAAAATTTTCATTCCAATACGTTTTTTTCAATGTGACACAGACTGCATATATTTAAGAATTTCCAGTAGCTGTCAAAGTCCCAGATGTAAAAAAGCTATCAAAATTTTAAATGCGAAATAAAATTTAAAAAAAAAAAAAAGCCCAAACAGGAAAAGGACCAAGAATTTATCTTCTATCATTAAAAGTCTCATTACAAAGAAGAACTGGAGTTACACTGAGGTTAAGGGTTTGGAGTTTTTAAATTTATTTTTTAAAAGTTATGAGGAATGTTTTGGTTTTTGGTTTTGCACTACTTATTGAGTTGGTTCTTAAGGAGTTGATATCTTTTACATTCTCAACAAAAAGAAGGATTTTTCAGTTACGAGAGAGAGAACGCCTACACTACTTTATATACTATTTTGTATCTAAAGGGTGTTCTTGATAATGAAAATGTTCTCTGCAAAATGGATAGTTATTTAAGAAAAAAAAAGAAAAAAATAAAATCAATATCCTTTGGGGAAAATGGGTAAATTTTTTAATTTAGATTTGTCTTCCAAAACAGAAAAATAAGATGAACAGTTCTCCCAACAATGATTATTTAAGCAAATATTTGAAAAGGGTCAACAGGAGAGAAAAGCAGCATAAGTTAGACAAGGTGGTTCTGTGTAGACAGGCAAAAGTTGAAATATGGCCAGCTAGTAATTTGCAGTTACATTTCTACCCCCTTTTAAATCACTAAAAATGTCTGCTTGGAAAGAACAAGTGGATTTTCTCAGGGCGAGGGAGTAGAGAAGGCGAAGGGTCACCTCCTCCTCCTCAGGACACCAGAGCTTGACCAGGCAACACAGGGCATTAGGGACCCCACTGATCACAGGGGAAGGGCACGACACAGAAATACATACTGGCAAAATGACAGTCAAGAGTAAAAAGGCAGGAAGGGAAAGAATGCAAATAATTAAGAAAAAAAGAGAAAGCTCAAAATAAAATTTACTTTCTGTAGTTTGTCACTTCCTATATCTTATTGCTGACATACTACTTCTATAAATTTGCAAAAATGGAAAAGATGCATCTTGCCACACCAAGATAGTCAGTGCATACCGGTTTAGACCCCTGAATCTGAAAACTGAACAACCAGATATGAATTTAAGTTTACCTGCTACAAATTTTGAGCTATTTAAAAAGCATGAATTGCATTAAGTGCTAATAACTTTAAGATATATTTTTAAAATGTTCTTTGTAGGGTGGTCACCCGGGCTCCCCGCAGCAGATTTAAGGAACCCTGAAAGGAGACAGTTGACCAGATATCTATCTATTCAGTATCTTGGAACTTCAGGTTTTGTTACCAGCTGCCACTAATCCTGTCTCACAGGCCAATACAACCAAAGAATGTATCCAAAGAGAGACACAATGAGGGACACTATGAAACTCATTACACATACTGGCTTATTAGCAATAAGCCAATAAAAAGAAGGAAAGAGGAAAAAAAAAAATATGGGAAAACACATTTTGGACAGTATCCTGCAGTTACAATCACCTGACTTGGTTCTTGTCAAAAATTAAATTTACAAAAAAAAAAAAACCAAACTAAAAAACCCCAAAAAACCAAATAAAAGACGTTTAAAGTGATACTGTCTTTTTAAAGCCTAACTAGTTCTTTTTGTGCCTTATTTCTGATTTTGGTCAGCAGTGTCTCCTCTACATACGTATTTATATGATATGACCCCTTTTGTTATTTACCAGCAGAAATAAAATGTGAAAAAGTTTGGATTTACTACTAAGCTGGTCACAGCACAGCAAGCTCAGATGGCCAGTCGAACAGAACATCCTTAGGGAAACAGAGCACCCCAGAGGCTTTGTGGGCAGAAAGTCTTCAGGCAAAGTGATTCATCATGTGTGGCAAGATGACTGTGACATCTAAAGATTCTTGCCTTGAGCAGCATGGTACACGCTACAAGGGATCAAGCATTCTGAAAAGCAGCCACGCACATCTCAGAAGCTTCAGTAAAAAGGACATGTTGTAAATAACAAAATACTGGACACTAAAAATGTGAATTTGCTTTTTGCAGTGGAAAACTATGAAGCTCCCCTACAGCATTTCTGAACCCATGTTGTTGACCTAACATAGCAATAAGCAAATAATTCTAATTTTGCATTCAAACTCACCCTTTCAGAGTCTAACCAAAGGATGTTTCAACATCTGGCTCATATTCCTTCCTCCAATGTAACTAAGCCATAGCCTTGCAGGTTTGTTTGGAAGTTGGCCACCAATAAATTATTATTTTTCCACTTTAAAACGTATTTTCCTGTAGTGGCTTTTATTATCCTCTTGTCCATTCATCACAACTTCTGGTTCTTCTAACAGAGGATCAGAGAATGCATTACTACGCCTCCACTGCAATGTGAGAACAAACAGTTTTGATCTTCCACGTCTACTGCACTGTGATGCATCCGGCCTGTGAAGAATATTTACCATGCTACATGGCACCCCAGTCAGAATCTGCACTCAAGACCACTTAGAAGATACCAGATTTGAATGTACAAACACCTCACAAACAAGCAAAAAGCCCCACACGGGAACAGAAAACAGACTCCTCTGCCATGGTGTCCCACCCACAGCAGTGGTCAGTAACAGGTGCACAGGGAAAGAACCACAAAAACCCAAAGCAAATGGGAACACCACACTCTGAATTTCAACAGTCAGGTGTTATACCCAAAGAAGTACTATACTGTAAGTAAAACCAGAGCATAATGAGATTTAAAACTTTGTTTTCTTTATATTTAAGATGAAGGAAACAAAAAGAAAATATCTCTATACAAGGAGCAACACATCTGCACAAAACAACAAAAAATGGCCTTTCTTAAAACAGTCAAAAAAGTCAACAGAGCAAGGAAGACAGACAAGCCAGGTAAAGACAGGAAAAAATCCCAAAGTGCAGCTGAGTGGGAGCCTGCTGGAAGTGCTCAGGTGGAACCGTGGACTGATCCAGATGGGTGCATTCAAGGGACAAAAATGCAGATTTAGCACAGTAAAACTACAGTAAAATTATACTCTATAGATTTGAGGACAGAGGACTCTGCAGAAGATCTTAGTGTAAATTACAGTTTATGTTATTTTCTACCTCTAATGTCTTGCCAATTTCAGAAGGAAATAAATTGGACCGATGACACATAATTGTGTCGCATTAACAAACAAGAGAGCAACATAAAAGTACCATCAAGAAAAGAAGAGAGATCAGATAGAAGGGCAGTGGCAACTTTAAAAACATAGCTTTTGGTTCAATAGTGGTGTTGAAATTGCTTATCAAGGGAATAACGATGCTTGAGAGCAGAGCTTAAAAGAAGGGAAAAAAGTTACTGGGGCCTGGATAACATTTTCTCCTGATGAATCACTGCCTTTCGCTTTGGTGTTTTATTTCACATGGGTTTGCTGGCATTCGCACTATGTCTCTCTCATGAGCCCAAGCTGTGTCAGTGCTGGGGAGGAGGGGGCACACGAAGCAGAGCCGGGGAGGAGGACAGCTTCCCTCCTTCACGCTGCAGCACGTCAGCCCAGCACCAAAGAGCCAGCTGATCTCACTGTCTTCAGTTCAAGACATAAGTGCTTCAAATTTTCTTCTAAGTAGGTAAAAGGGATAAAGCAATACAGAAAATCCTCTGTATTTTAAAAAATTGTTCTTTATCTTTACTCTGTTCTAAATATATTGCTGAAAGCCCCTTCTTTATTGTGTATACGTAAGCAAACTATCCTACATAAAATGGTTCCTAACTGGAGAAACACATGGACTTTCTCCTTCTGTCAACAAACCGTATTCCTTTTCATAGTTTGCAACTGTGCCACGGAACCAACAAAAGCCAACAGTATTTCTCTTCTGGTCCCTCTCCCTTTACCCTGTCCTGGTAGGAACAGGTTTATACTCAATTCGTTTAACAGCTTTACAAAGTTGTTGGGTTTTTTACTACCATGTACCTTTTGAACTGCATTTCTAGGAAGATGCATTTCTAATATAATAGCAAAAATATAAACGAAATAACAAATATATGCATATACTTGACAAAAACAGTCATTAAAATTGTGCATGTGGCTTAGTGCCAGATAGCTGTCAAACAAAGGAACAAAATCATACAGTTGTTTGGCACTCAAGGCTGAAATCATTGTGAAACACGCACTGTTTATAAATTGTCATTGATGAATAAAAGCAGCGAACAAAAAAATTAAAGGAAATGCAGCCAAGCACCAGGAAGAGACGCCAATTATGGCTTCTCCTCCCACGGCTCTCAGCCATCACACCAAACCAAATGACCCCCGAGCCCCCCGCATGCCGGGTAAGAACAAGGCAGCGCAGCAAGGTGAGCCACTGACTTCAGCTTCTGCTCCCACAGCACAACACGAAGTACCCAAAAAAGTGATAGATTCAGACACCGGAAAAAAAGTGGCGTGTGGCTTTCTCAGCTTTGTTATTTATAAAGTAGTATTTTAAACACTAGCAATGCTAGTGACATTTATCTTAAGCTTAAAAATATCAATCCCAAAAGATGTAAAGAAAAATTGTTTCAGTTATGATAAAATATATTGGCAAAACTTTCGCCTCAGAACACAGCACCGCTGAAAAAAAATAACCCCTCACCTATCATTGAGAAGAAAGATTTAATTCACCGTGGGTGAAAGGGCTTCTCCAAGCCCAAAGTCAGTCAGAATTATATTCCAGAAAATAAGCAAGAGCTCAGTTTCTGATCTTGCATATCTGTACCAATTTCAGTATCTTTCAAACTCAAAGCTGTATAATAATGCAACACATTGACATGGAAACAAGATCTCCCCTAAAATTAAAGAAAATGAACTTGGAAATACACAAAAAA
>KZ505664.1:1220972-1234847 GCA_002844005.1 Limosa lapponica baueri | reverse complement strand
GTTTAAGAACCGTAGCAATACTGGAAAGCTTAGAGAAACTTTAGCTATTTACCACATTGTTTTAAAAAATGACCCTAATGCTCATCTTTAAAAATACTTTCCACTCTATCCAAGCCGACTGGAGTGCTTAGCTTACAAGGCAAACAATACATTTTACAAGAAAAATGAGACACAGTCATTTCACTAGTTTGAAAGACGCACTGGCAGAAGCACAGCCATTCTTACAAACATACGCCATCAGGCAATCAAGTCAATTAAGTGAACAGTAACTCTAAACTCAGAAGGCATCCCAATCCAGATTTTGATCGTTCACATGTATGATTAATCCACAGAATGAGTCTTTAGTTTCACAGTAACTTAGATGACTACCTTTGAAAAGTCATGGAATTTGGCCTCAACCCATCAAGCACCTCTCTGCTCCTGCTGCCCTTAGCCCATTCCTACCCAGTGTATACCTATTAGCCACCTGCTACATTGGTACAAGACAGTTAAACACTAATAGAGGGTAAAATAAATGGCGTGTATATATATAAAATTTACTTGCAAGCCCAGTTTTGTGAAGCCTGACGACAAACCACCCGAGTGATTCAAGCATACCAAGTACAACCAACATTAAAGGAAGCCACACTGCGAAAAAACCAACATGTATTACTCTGCTTTCATGAGTGTACTGTGTTTAGTTTTTCACCTATTTCAGTCAGAACAAAAATCAGTCTTACCCTTTATATTCACAGTATACAGAGTTACAGTATAAGAAACTATATTTTGATTAACAATCTGCATCATTTATAGCTCTAATCACTGTAACAAGCTTCTACTCCCTCCCTTGTAAATACTGACTCGTGTCTTGCCTTTCCTGCACTGTCAGGTCCTCCATACTCTTAATGATGGCCATAAGAAAGTACCCTGACCATACCTAGCATGAAGCAAGAGTTAGTTCATTAGGAAGAGGAGTACAGTCACCACCTCACTAGGATACTAACAGAGGTGAGTGTTACAACATCACCAGATGATATGAAATAACCTAGTAACTACAACCCTGCAGCTGGGCCACTAGAGTCGGTAAGGTCAGGAAGATGCAAATGATCTAAAATCTTCCATTCCTACACATTGAGTTTCAGATGATGACAACTTGCAGTTCTTGGTTGACAGGTCTTCAAACCCTGTGGCTAGCCTGGGAACACCTAGAGCTCTAAAATTTAACCCAATTAAACTGTAAAGCAACAAGTTAAAGAAATAATGAGAAAACAAGGAAGCATACTTAAAAGAAAACTTAGAAGAATGATCTCTTTCTGCTTCAAGGGACTGATTTCAACATGGCAAGCTTATATTCAACCACCACCTTTTCATCCACTATTAACTAAATTGTTTAATGACTTTTTATCATGTACAGGCCTGTGGAACTGTGCAGTACACAGATGACGATCGTGGAGAACAAAACTTTTGCCTTCATCCTTTCCTCTTGTGGACAGACAGACACACAAAAGAAATTAAGTCATCCACGTCAAGTTTCCAAGAAGAATCAACAAAAACCCCTTTAAGCTACACTCAGGAATGATCTCCTTTCCTTTCTTCCCAATAAGCAGAAGTAGAAAAGCTCAGTAGAATAAAGTTCAGGGAACAGTACAAGAGACGATACAATATCACATGCTTGAAGGGTCCTAGCAAAAACTGACCTTTCCTTGCAAGTGCAGAGTACTAAAAGGCAGCATAACTACAGAGAAAGGAATCTGGTATCCTTGTGAATTGTTGTCTAGAGTGTAATTAAAACAGAAAAACATTGAATAAGCAACGTTATCAAGTCTAAATGGAGCTACAATACCACTAATATATCTTAGCCTGATTTCCTACCTATCTCTATGGATACTGACAGACTATGCTGGTGCCAAGACGATTCAGTGGTTTTACTTAAAATACAAGCAACGGCCCTTCTTTTTTTATACTAACAAATCAACAGGATAATTCTGGAATTCATTAGTGAAGAACACTAACCAATCCAACATAATAGCTTTACTTCCTCTGCAAAACACTTCAAAAAATATCTAAATGAATATGGAAATGCATCTTTCTGTGGCAAATTGTTCATTATTGAATCATTATCAACTCTTGTTAGACAAAATTTCTCTCTTTTGCAATGTACAAGATCATTAAAATGTTTGAGAGCTCCATCATGAAAGACAGTGGCACTTTATAATCCGCTATCTCTTCAGGCAAATATGCTTACGGCTGAACATAATACACAAAATAACAACATCCCCTTGACACACAATTCTTTCTTTTAATGGTGCTCTTAAGAGTTGACAGCAATGGTGAAATATGTTGTTGCTCTTTTTCTTTTTTTTTTTTTAATAGTTTTTAACTATTTCAGAGATGTATTTCAGTCATGATCGAATGTTGGAAAGGGAAGTGTTTGTCAGCTTTTCAGCATGGAACCCTAGATGCTCCATCACTCCTATTAGGCTGGTGAGATATTTCCAATAAGCTCATCAAGTCCAAGTTCTGAGCCTCCATCTCCTTTTAACCTCTGAAGATCACAGAATAACCAATCAATGCATTAAATATCTGCAGTAACTAATAAAAGGGATGTTTTCATTCTGTTTATGGGAACGCGTCCACAATTTGACATTAACAAACTGTGTAAGATCTTTTGTCTAAAAAACTTAAGATATCTCATTTGGCTTTAAGATATCTCATTTGGCTTTTCAATGATAGACAAAAAACCATAAACCCAGATAGTGATACTACACAGAAAACTACTACTCAATGTTTTTATGTAGCTTTTATCATTCCTCTTTCCAAACTTTCAGCATCAACTTAAGATATGCTGCAAAAAATTCATGATGTGAAAGTATGATACACAAAACTGCATCCTATACTGTAACATAAGTAAAATGAATATAATTTTTTGTTCTGACAAGCGAAAAATCACAGGTGGAATACTTTTAAAAGCATACTTTTAGAGTTTTGAGGTGTACATTTCTTAGAGATATATACTGAAAGCTTTCTATACATCTTTGCTGCATAGAGAAGGAAATGAACTACTATTGCGCCAACAAAACAAAATCCAGAAGAACTGTTAGCCATAAAGCATTACAGAACTGTTTCAGTTCACAGCTGCTTCAGGTAAGTGACTGACACATACACATCTTGTTATTCATTAATTCTCTCTACAAAACAATCTCAATGGAGGCATCTTCTCAAATCTGTATTAATGATGTAATTCTATTATGTCTAATGGAATCACCTAGCCATCCCTTCAATAAAACTGAAAAACTAACAAGATACAGTTTCACCAATTATTTTCTTCATATATTTAAAGGCATATATTGTTTAGAAATCGGATAGCTCAAGATAAAACCATGACCAGGTAGTTTTTCTTTGGTAATAGAAATTTAAAAAAAAAAAAAAAAATCTCAAACTTTCCTATATATTTTTGTAAAATAAACTCAGAATCAGCTACAAAGCCTAGAGCCATTCCATATGTGCTACTGATCAAAATACTAGAGAAGCAACAGAAGTAACTTTAAGTCTTTTTTAAGTCTCCTGTAATTAAAAAAGACAATATATTTGAGACAATATTAGGGGAAGCTCTATCAAAAAACCTAAGGGAAACTACATTTTAGCTTTACTGTCTTCAGATATAAGTATCATTGACCAATTGACATGTACTCTCTCTACACAAAGTCTATAGAGATAGTCATTTTAAAATTACATATTTTCAGGCTCATATATGAAGGTTTAAACAAAATTCTGGTTTCAGCAATAGCTGTGCTTTATCTGTCTCTGTTTCAGAGAAAATTTAAGTAGTAAACAAAGACTGAGCAAAGTAGAAAGATTTCCAAAAGAAATTGCAGACCACCAGGATTTGGATTTAGGTAATCCACTTAGATTACCATGGCTATGTCTTAAAAGGACAATACTGAGATCACAAAATAGGTCATGTCTACAACACACAGAATACATAAGTGAAACAATGTCAATTGGACAAATTCAGAAAAAATATTCAGAGTCATCCCTAAGTTTAAGACACAAGAAAAAAAAATAAAAGACCATGTATTGCCAAACAATAAATATTTTGAAATAAACATTGTTATGTTGAAGACTGGAATAGGGATAAGAGTTTCACACAATGTCATCGATACATTAACATGTTTCGGGTAACACAAAAGCACAGGCAATGAAGAAAAAGCTTTCAATACCTAAGCCCACAATATAATACACATTTTGCTTGCTTGTTTTTCCAGTTTCAAAAGCAGAAAATGTTGCACACCCACAGGCCTGGAAGCAGTAACAACAATTACCTAGCAAAATAGGAGTTTGCCTCTATTTCTTAGAAGTGCCAATGTTTCCAATACAACAAATAATGAAGAAATTAGAAAATTAAAAATAAGAGGCAAGCCCTCAAATTACTGAGGAAAAGCCTAAACTACATCGGTAGGTAGTTCAGGAATCGATAGTGTTAGAAATATAGTAATTTTTTTTTTCAACGCACAAATTAAGAATTGCAATAGATGTCTTCACAGCAAAAGTAAAGGGAAATTCTGATTTAAAATGATTTAGGATTTTCAAGAGAAATCTAAAAATCAAATCAAAATATATCAGCTTTCTAGGTTCCTTCTTCTAAGAAGTCCTCGACAATGGCCTTTATGAGGAATTTGCTCAACATAAAAAGATTTCAGTAGGAGAGTCAGTGTTGCTATAAGAAACAGAGCAACTTCCAGATGCTTGACATGTCAGGCCGAGACAAGGGAATGAAAAATGTCTCTTTCTGACCAAAGAGGCTTTGAGGGGATACTCGTAAAGAATTACCTACTTACCCATCAGATTTGAGTTCATGAAAGGTGTCGGGGACAATCCTTCATGGGGCCCTAATCGACTGTCATTCAAGTGATCACTGTAATGAGGACTGTCTGCAAAACCCTAGAGAAAAAAAAGACCAGAGTATTAAACAGATTATTTGGCAGCCCTGCTAATTGAGTGTAATGACACTTTCCTAATTAAATGTGCAGAGTCACAATTGGTCATTAATCACAAAAGTTGGCTTTTGGGTCTATCTCACAGAAATTACTCCCTGCCCACATTTTACTTTCTCCCCCTTTTTCTCCCCCATCAAAAAGAAACCACGTATTTCTTTATAAGCTGTGTCCTCACGGACAATATTTCTAAAAATTGAATAATACTGGGATATTTTGATATTTGAATCCTCTTAGTGTTAAGTTGCTAACCCCAGAGAATAAAATTAGTCTGAAGAAGTCGCAACTGATTTTTTTTTTTCCTAAGATTTCTGTTTGCATTAATAAAACACCACAGTAAAGAGATCAGGAAGAGCCACTGACATTAGGAAAAAATGTTACTGCAAACGAGAAGAAGGAATTCCATTTCCCCTTGCAGCCTGCTATTAATGTTACAGATTAATAGGCATTTTGACACTATCACATTACTAAACAGCATAGCCGACAAAAGGTTTACTTCAAATAGTGATTAAACGAACAACTTTGTCACCCGATTTGCAAACAAGCACTCAAACTGAAATACAGGTTTCCCTTTTCCAGCATTAGTACAGCCAATGTAGCAGGCTTGGAGTGACCCTTATGCAGTGGGGAAACGTTACCTCGTTAGAGGCCCGAGCCAAAGTAGAGAGACAGAAAACACAGAAGCCCTAGGATGCACATATTATTTAATTAACCCAATTACTTAAAATTATCTTTTGTACATTGCAAAATGTATGAAAGGGTATGAACATGGTATTTGCCAGAGTGATCAGATGTGCACTGAATCACTTCTTCTGTACCAAAACATGCCAGATCTGGCATTCAAAATTGCACCTACTTCGTAGCCAAAGTTTTGAAAAACATTTTGTAAACCTTACAATTCCCACTTCCTCAGTTCTCTAAGCCTGGGAGAGAGAACCGAAAAGCTCAGGCCTAATTAAGGGAGGGGGAGAAATTGTTCACAGCTACCAGAAACAATTTCAAGTGCCCTGGGACTATAAAATCATCAATCACCAAACATTTATCATTTTTTCAGGCCGCAGGCTCGGTTTCAAGACAACATTAATGGGGCTGAAACAGGCCTGACGATCTTTGCAGGCGTGCTGTCAGTTCTACCAAAGGGCTAAAGAACTGTCAAATCATTGCTGCTGCTTATGGATGCATGTCACAACTCTTGCTGCTATTCGGCTTTAAAAGTAATCTTCTGGGAGTCCCAACTCCCACATGAATCTTTGGCTGACTTTATCTACTTCAGAATCAGCGATACACATGTGATAGGCATCCAGAAACAATCTTAGTGACATTTACAACTTGGTTATGACCACAAGGGTGTCCTCTGGTAACCATGACCTAGCCCTGTCTGTCAGACAAGCAGCGTGTAGCAGCAGCTGCCGAGGAAACAGAGTGGCTGCTAGCTAAGGTCACCACATGTGGTTTATTTTTATGCTGAAATGAAACAAAAAAGAAATTAAATCTGCTGAACAGAGAAACAAAAAATTGCAAATAGAGAACCAAAAAAAAATAAAGCTCCTAATAAGGTAACTTCCTATTTGGCTCTTGGCTTGCACTCAGTGTGGGGGTTTTTACAACCTTTTCCCCCTAAGACAATACTTCAACTATATCTTATTTTTTAAAAAAAAGAAATTAAGGAGGACACTATCAGTGATAAAAGATAATTTGTATCTCAGACACTCAGAAAGTGGTGCCTAGATGAGCCACAGGAACCGAAATCTTGAAGAGATCTTCATTTACAAAGTAAATAATAAAACTACTGAAAACGTAACAGGGGTAAGACTCATTTCATACACGGCTACACATCGTGCACCACAGTCATTAACAATATTCCTCCCCAAGTTAATATTGTGTATTTCCCCTCAAAACAGAGGAACCGGAGACGCAGGTGGGAAGTTTACACAGAAAGGAATGTTCTCCCTTCTACTGTCAAAATTCCTTCAAATAATCCTTTACATCATCTTCTTTTCAGATACCCTCTCAGTTTCCCAGAACACACTTGCATCCAGTTCCCACAGCAAAGTTATATTTCTACCCCACCAGAAAAATCAACTACTTTATCTGAAAAACATTCCAAGAAGTCCTTCACAATACTAAAGCCACAGAAAACAGAACATTTACTATTGGGGGGGTAATGTACTAAAGGCATATGGAAGTATTTTAAATAGAATCGTTTTTTCTGTACTTGAATTCAATTCCTAACTAAAATTAATCGTGTCAGGCATTTCATTCTTTGCCATTCATTACAGAATTTACCTTTGTGCAAAGCGTAACCTCTCTCAGCCTTCATCTACAGTGGACCTATGCAAAGAGGTCTTAACTTGGCCACCATCCTTGACACCAGTTATTCAGGGTCTTAATAATGAGTTATGGATTATCAGCTCAAGCAGCAGAGTTTGGGATTAGAAACCCTGGGCTGATTCCCACACATAAAACTCACCCACACTAAATGAATACAAAATAACCACAAACACACACAGCTTTGATTTAACAAACCTCTTTTGCACTTCACAAAAGCAAATTAAGCAAAATCAGAAGAGCTCTAAGGACAATGATTTAAATTACACAGAGTTAATTCAGAGCATTCTTTACATTTAAGCTGTACTTCAAATAAAACTGCATTTCTGATACCATTCCTTGCTTTTACATCTGTATGGTTAACTTACATAATAAACAGCATAAAGCTCTACTGGGAAGAGCCGTAATCAATCATAGATGAAAACTTTAGAAGCTTCCAATAGCTTCTGAAAAGCTACTGGAAGCTTCTGGTCACACAATCAATGCTTAAAAAAATTTATTTTACAAATATGATAGTGCAAATTGACAACATAAGCTTACTGCTTAAGGAAGAATGCTGTTGAGAGCCTTAAAAAGTCTGTCTGTAGCACCAATAAAGAAGAGCAGTTTATTAAAAGGTACATCCCACCTGTGTGACTCAGTAACATAGAGAAAATACCATCAGCTGGCATCTGAACTCATCCCTCATGGCAACGGCAACAGAAGGTGGTGGAGGGAACATATAAAAATTTCTATCAGAGCCCCTTTTCAAATCTATGTTTTAAAGAAGACTCAATATATACTGCCAAATTTCATTCTTTCTTTCTGAGAAAGGAAGGAACTTTTAGTTCACAGCAATTTTGAAGACAACTCTCTGAAAGGGGCCTCACTTAATAGCAGGTAGATTGATACAGGCTGCAAGCAGCAACAGAAGCTAATTAGTTATGCCAAAAACTATTCTGCCTCTTGGGAAGAGCTATTTGAGGACACATACTCTGACCTGACTCTACTGGAGCAGGCTGGCGATGTCATTCTTTGGACCACAGGTGGGCTTCCATAGCCCTTTGGAGGACTGCTACCTACTGTCACCTGCGGGGCAGGCTTGACACAGCCAGGCTGGAAGGAGATGCTCCGTGCTGAGTCCACATCCCCACTTCCGCCACCTTTGCTCCCCAGCCAACGTGCTGATAGATTAGCATGCAGAGTGCACAGTGGGAGTATTTCGCAAATACCTGGCAAAAAGTCTGCAAAATAGGAGTTACTTGACAAATTTATTTTCTGTTCTGAGCACCCTTATTCTGAAGGGACTGCAGACAGCTCAGGGCATTTTTCTGTTTACAGAAAGAAAACTGGTTTTGAAGAGGATTAGATGCCATAACTGTAAACTCAAATCCAACTTGTTTGTTCTAACCTCTTATGTAGCTACTACAAAACCAGTATTTAACCTTCCCAAAGGAAGACAAAAACTTTTCTTTCTGTATAGTTATAGCCCCAATAAAGGCTAAAAGGGGCTAACTCTTCCCTTACAGCATTCTGTAATGTTCTCACTGTTCATTCAGCAAGAGGATTTCAGTTTCACTGCATGTTTGTGATCAGAAAGACAGATACGTGTACAAATAAAAGCAACAAGTATTGTCTACCAATAACACCTGTCATGAAATGCAGCTGAAAGACTATGACTAATTAGCACTACAATTTAACTGAGTAGGCGAAGTCACTCTCAACACTGAATGCTCTAACATTTTATTCATTTTCCAGGTATTTCATTGGATTAGAGTGATGTTTTCTAATAATTCCAATGAATGAGGTCCATCAATTAAAAAAAAAAAATAAATAAACAATCAAAAATCTTCTGGGTAAGATGCTGCAAGCGTCCAAGTGATTTAGACTTTATCTGTATCAGAAGGATCTTCCATGCACAAGTATGCTAACACAGCCAAACCAAATAAAAATCTGAGACTATTTACAAAATCATAAATAGTTGTATACAGGACACCTGAAAATTATCTTACAGAATATATTATTCTAGAAGACCCAGATGACAAAATGGAAAATCAGAGAAAACACACTCCTTATTAGGCATGTTTATGCTACCAAACTGTAAGGGAAGGAATGACACAATGAGCTTAGGCCCCATTTTACAAACTAAAATGGTAATTAACCTCCTAAAATTCTGTCTTTCAATGACCATTAAAATGCTGCCATTTTGGGTGAAGTCAATCACAGAACTCACCTAAGAACAAGCCAAAAAGCCTCCCTGGCTCACTGTTCCTACCCCTTTTCATTGCACTGGTTTCCAGGGCTTCTGCAGGATTCATTCTCTCCCTTTCACTTCCACTTAGAAAGCGTAAAACTATCGTCCCTTAGTAATTATTTCCTGAAGTCACACCAGGATTTGTCCATACATAAGCAAAACTGTACTCCTGACCCACTCAAGTTGTGGGCTTTTTGGTTTTGTTATTAAACAAGCACAACATCTTATTTCCACTTCAGGGTAAAACTGGAAAAATGAGGGAGACACTGGAACTACATGGCACACAATGTTCCCATGCATCTATTTGCTTCGTGGAATAACTACTCCATAGCATTTCATTTGCTCAAGTCCTCTAAACTAGAGAAAACAGGCTTTTTTTCCTTTGTTTCTCCTCCCTTATCCTCAAGCCCTCTCCCCTACACAAGTCCTTGGGAATAAACCAAAATCAGACCCAGTTGTGGCTCATAATCAAGCTGCCAGATCAGTAAGTGGGTATTTGCATTTTAGCAACTTACAACATAGCTCAATTATCCCCTTTAAACTTAAGACATTCAAATTCCACTAAAATGGATGGTTGACTTCAGTTTGACATGGCTACAGACCAAAAGATTAAATTTAATGAATGCTGCTTCCGATTCCTTGAGTTTTATAGTTTGGCTGACCTTAGCTAACAAATATTAATTGTTTAAAACTCAGGAATACTGAGGTCCCTTCCAAGCTAAATTTGGCTAGGATCCTATGATTCAGGCAACAGTCATCTAAATGACTAATGTGTAAATGAACAACAGCGGATCTACTGATGAAATCCACTTTATTTTGGATTATCTCTCTCCAAACTAATCTGAGAGTTCTAAAGACAACCAAGAGGGGAAAAAACTCAAGGGGGGTGGAAGTGGAAAGAGAAAGCAAGACACAGAGACAGGCAGAGACAACCGGACAGACCCAGAGAGACCGACTTCACCCAGGAACATGGTGGTGAGTCACTGGCTGAGATTAGACAAGAGGCTCTGGGCAATAGCCATATCAAGGTGTCCCAGCTAATTTAAAAGATTATGGATTATGTGATCACATATGTTTCCAGAAATAAACAAGCATTTTGTTCTGAAAAGAGTATTTTCAGTCATCAAATCTACATATTTGTCAGTGGCTCCTAGAGGAAAGACTACAGAGCCAAAACCTGGCTGGGTCTACTGAGCACAAGGATCAGGAAGAACCTTGCAAAAATGAAGGTAAGAGAACAATAAATCCACTGGCATTATGACCAATAACTAAAACGAAAAGCAGCTTCTTCAATAACCAAATCTTTTGTAACACAACTGATAATGAATGCATCCAGCAACCTGATTTTCTCTGGTGCAACAGCAGCAACATCCTCCATAAGGGCAACACGCAGGTCTGTCATAGGTCAAACGCAAAATTACCTTAACTTTCTAAAAAAGGAAAAACAGCGGGGAAATGAGGGGGGACAGAGCAGACAGACAATGATGGGACACTCCCCACACTCCTTAGACCATTTCATCCATATTACTGTCTGTTAGAGTGATAGAATAGTTTAGGTTGGAAGGGACCTTAAAGATTATTTAGTTCCAACCCCCCTGCCCCGGGCAGGGACACCTCCCACTAGACCAGGTTGCTCAAAGCCCCATCCAGCCTTGTCTTGAACTTGGACTGATTGTTGCCTGCTACAACCCAAATGCTAAGAAACCAAGCTGAAGACCCATCTGATGTACCAGAAAACAACCACTTCTCCCTTTCGCAGGCTCCCTGTGTCCCATCTCCCAGCCTGCTGAGAACAGGCAGTACTTAAACCCCATCTTATTGTGCAAGAAACTTGTGTAATACTTATTAAGCAGAGGAATGAATGCTGTTAGCTGGTGGAGATCACCCAACTGCACCAGAAACAAGGAGCTGTACACTTTCTAGTTTTAATTCTGATTCCCTTTTGCTACCAGCAAATTTTAACCTTCCACTACAACATCCTAAAAATAGAAATGTAGCTTTATACATTACTTGGTCACCCGCTACACATCGGGGGGAAAAAAGCAGATAGAGCTACCCCAGATTTCAGGTATTATTGGAAAAAGTCAAGAGAGCTTTCACAAGCATCCTCTAAGTGTCACCATAAGTTACATACTTTGTAACCGAGGTCTAAAAATATTCATTAGCTTATTTCCTCATATCGAGTTGAAACAGATGGAAACTATGTGTGCAGGAATGGAACATGAGAACAACTGAAAACATGCTTTGTTTATTTATTTTTTTAACCTGGTAGAGCTTTGGAAGATGAAAGGGGACATAACACATCAAACAAGCAATCTATTTTGAAATAATCACAATTTTCTCCAGTTCTAAATCCACTTCCAGGAAGTTAACTTAGTGAATGATGCACTTGATTTTAAACAGCTAAACCCAATGGCCAATTACACCTCTCTAAACTCTTGTGAGACAAATATCAACATGATGTGTAATGAGACAATGGAAAACTTACTTGTGAACAGATTCCAATGTTAATTTCAATATGATAGGTAGTTGCAATTAAAAAAAAAAAATTAAAAAAACACAACACCAAAACACCACCAGAACATCCCACTTCTCCAATATAGCTTATATGACTGAAACCAGATTTTTCTAGGTCTTGTCTAAGCTATAATCCAGGAAATAAAATAATACAAGCATAGCCAGCATACTAACAATAAATGCTTAAAGATAATGCTTAAAAACCTAACTAAAGTATTCAGAACTTAAATATCAGAACTTGCTTCAAAAAAGTGTTGCCCATAAGTTACAAAGCAAGCTGCATTTGCGAAAGTGTCCTGTGCACTGAATATGGGATATTTAATTTTGGCTTTGATTTCACACTGAATCATCTGCTTACTTATAGAATACATCAGGAAAAGCAAATAACCAGCAGAAGAATCACCAAACAACCTCCCTCCCCCGCAAAAAAAACCAACAGAGGACAAAAAGGACACAAGTACAACAGACTTGATAAACACTTACTGTATTTCTGTGTCCCTCTTGTCTTGTTTTGCTATTTAACAGCTTCCTTTCTTGTTATGTACCTGAGATTAAGAGGTATAAAATACTATTTCAAAACCTGCTATCTCATTACTATTTTTTGACTTTGCAAATTAAAAGTACCACTGGTGGTAGGGAGGGAAGAATAGTTTGGGCATATAGTATTTCGGGTTCCAATTCATGTCTGAGTCTTACATACAATAGAGGGCACAACCTGTTGACTGATGCCACAAAACCACCTAAATCTAGCAGTGGTGTCTTGATCAGTTCAACTCTGGCTTCAAGCAGATATACAGCAGAGTTATGTAAATGAAAAGCTGGATAAACTGCATACTCAATACTGAAGCTAGATTCTATGTTAAATTAGGTCAAAATGTACACTCACAGCTTTTAGTGCAATATACATGCTGGAAGACACTTAAAACACCCACAGTTCAGATTTTGGAAGAAAAATACTGCGGCTAATTCACACTAAATTTTAAACAGTTAAAATTATTATGTGTCTATATATAAAAAGGTTATCCAGCAAGGAAATGCCTTAAGAAAAATATTTTTAGATTTGCTTGATGTGGAGACAGCAATCTAAACAGATGAAAAACTAACTCACTCCTTTTATTGCAAAGACATGCTAGAAAAAAATCAAAACAATGAAAGAAAACCTCGCAGAGCATTAGTCTTCATGAAATAAAAGCAAAAAATTCTTCATGAAATAAAGGCAATCATTATCCACTCCACAATAAAAACTAAGGTAGAAAAATGTTTAATTAAAATCAATGTTTACCCCCCAAAAAGTGATGATACCAATTTGTTGCTAGGTTATAAGTATAAATTACAACTCCAAATAAAGCAGGCAAGATAGGAATTTCAGAAGTACCTCACAACAGGAAGACAAAACTTTCAAGTGCCATAGGGCAACATATTAGTGTGCAGCAAACGTGCTACTTGGTTCAAGTTCCTCAGAATTTTCTTCAAAGAGCTCAGTAGAGCAAGGCTTTCAAAAAGCAGTTTTACAGTCCTCCACAACATACACCATGAGCCAGCTACACTTCTAGTGCAAGGGATTCTGAACACATGCAAAAATATCTCTACATCACTCCCATAAGGGAGGAACTCCCATACATTAACCCAAAGATATTCACAGAAAAACCCCTTCTGTTGCACATACAGAAGTAAAAGCAAGATTGGAGGCTTGGAAGAAAAACCACAACAGACAGAAAATTTTGACACGGTATTGTATATGGACTTCAGTATAACCATTCAAGAATGAGGGTGACCATCAGCACTTTGCAGAATTCTACTGACTTGCTAATTACTATCCCTGAA
>KZ505664.1:1179716-1217855 GCA_002844005.1 Limosa lapponica baueri | reverse complement strand
AAAAAAAAAAAGTTAGTGTAGGAAGACATTTGTAATAATATTCAACTTACAAGAATCTTTCACTAGAATTTAGTACTATTGGGGTTTCTTCCCCCCCCCCCCATGATTTCTGCTGCCTTTAGACAAATCCTCTATCGAAGTGAAGAAAACTACCACTCAACACTACAGGAACAAATGAATTTTTTTATTTTTTTTTTTAAAGAGGCATCAAGACATACAAAACATTGTTTTGGGAGACACAGAGAAGAGGTGAACATGATTATTTCATTTTTAGTTTATAAATCAAGAAAGTTTGTATACAAGTATTTGGTCTTCTTCTGTTCTAAGTTTTATAGTGAGACACACACCACCATACTATAAAATCATTAAATTCAGCCACAACTACAAGCAGGGAAATAAATCTACGTCTCAGTATTTTCAAAGACCATAACTTTCTGAAAAAAATCAGACAATATTCACTGCCAATTCTCTAATTAAACATACTTTATAACTTATTTAAGTTGAATTAAGAAAGACCTATTAAAAAAGTATGCCCCCGTTTAAAAAAAAAGAACATATTTTCTTTAAAAGAAATAAAACTCCACCAAAACCAAATCCAAAACAACAGCAACAAAGAACCCATCACAAGCCATAAATAACTGGTACTTTAGAACGAACTCTCAGTATCATCTCAAATTACTAGCATGCAAGAGAAAAAGCCTCTGCCCTTCGCCAGCAGAGGAATAAATACTCCAATAACATTCTGGGGATAGGTTCCATCAACTCTTCACAATATATACAGTTTGGCTAGAGTCCAAATAGCTTTAGCTGAAACTGTCCTAATATAAATTATGATTCAGCTAGAATTGTTTGCTGGAAGGATAAATTTTTTTTTCTGCCTCACTCCTTTTTCTTTTTTTTTTTCTTCTTAAATATAAACTAACAAGTCTAAGTTACAATAGCTGGGGGGGAGAGGGACACCTGCTATGTATAGGAATTTAACATCTCCCTTTTTCCTGAAGCCTTCCACGGGGCTCAAGAAAAACCTACATTTACATTTGCTTTACTTAATGATACACCCAAACAGCACCAACCACTTGCTATGACTCTAACCTCTGGTACACCTCTGTTAGGGCACTAACACCTGCCTTTATTACCAACTTTAGCATATGATTTGTAGAGGGATTGATTCTTGACCAATGTTTAAATTTCCTAGTCATGATCTTCAGTTATAACAAAAAAAAAAAACCCATAAATAAACAAAACCAAGCAACCAACCGAAGACCAACACACCAGGCACCCCAACTTTATACTACTGGAATATCAGTCGGCTGATCCTCTAACATAAAAAAAATGTGTGATTAATATAGGCACATAGCCAATGAATCACAAGCTCAAATTCCAGTTAGGTCAGCTTAACTCATGATTGATTAAAATTGACCAGCAACATCATAAACAAGTGTTGAAACACCAAATACATACAGTAAGAATATAAGTAACTTAAAGTTGTGTAATAAGATCCTATTTCAAATGTAGAAAAGGCATCTAAAGGCTGGGCTTCACACCTCAAATTATGCAGGATGTTTTAAAAGAATGCCTAATTTCTATGTTGCAGAAATACTTTTGCAACCCATAAAGATCCTCTATCTTTTCACTATAATTTACTTACCAAAGATCAATGGAAAAATTGGGACTCCAGGATAAGTCTTTCTAATGCTGTCCTCCTAAGTCAGACAGAGACTTTAACACTACCCAGTTAGCTGGACAAGACCTTGCAGCCTCCCCACCTCATTCAACAGCAAGAGAAAGCTGCAAAGGTGCAAGAGCTCACACAATGCTCTGGCTCAAGGGCACTGAAACCAGAACAGACTATTTAGGCTAGGTCCATCAGTTATGTTGTGTATTTCTAGTAATTAATTCATTAGGTACTCAGCTCATTGGCTTTTTAGGGAGTAGATATTCATAAAAAGAAAACTGAGTAGATGAAAGGGAATGTGATTTACTAAGGGGAAAGCCTGCTTTTGACCATTGAGTTGGGGTTTAAAAAGGCAATATTATTTTAGAATATCAGATACTACCAAAAACCCTTAGCTCAATAAGCAAGATGAATGAAGTTGCAACGGGAACAGGAGGAAGGTACTTAAAAAGAGAAGCCTCTCTCCAACACCATATCACAGCACATACTATAGCTGGCTAATGTCTATGGAGAGGCAAGCGTTCCCTACGCTTTACCAAAAAATCTGCTCCTGAATAAGTAATATGACTTCCATTTTCATTTCCTGACCACAAGGTAAATAAAATGCATGTTTGTCATTCAAGTATACAGCTATGTACAGTTGTTTTCATAAATTCTTAACTTATACATTTTTTAGCCTTAGAAATCTGAATCACTATTGCAGCGTATCAAAGCCATTAAAGTCTCTAGAAGATGCTAATCTGAGTATTTAGAGGAGCTTACCCTTCAAAAACATTGTCAAATCAGCTGCTGATTCTCATTGTACATTTCCATAAACTTTCACTATGAATTATTATTATGTGGGAACCTTACCCTTGCAGATTCATAGGAAGGACTTGGCTGACCGCTTGTTCCCCAGGATGTGGCACCTGTTCGCTCATCCATACCTAGCAATAAAAAGAGAAATACAGACCTATAAGAAAAGATAGCAAAAGCATAATGTTCTCCGATGCAACCTGAAAGCAAATTCATCCGCTTCCATACACTTAAAGCAAACTAATCCGCTTCTGTATACTTAAAGCAGCCTTTCTAAAAACAAAACTTAAGATGAAAATTTCTGTGTTAATGAAGCCGGCTATAAAGCAACCTACTCATTTGGACACCTGCAGCTGCTGAAAACAGGAGCATAAAAAGTCAAGAAGATTTGCCAATCTGCAGTGCCTGCCCTACCCAATCCATCAGAAATTAGCATGAGTAACAAAACAAGTACAACGATGTTAGCCAGGCTTTTTACACAGCCTGATTTATCCTGCATCTTAAGTACTGAATATTGCAGCACATACTGTGAAATATATACTTGTTATCTACCCTGTGATCTCATGTCTTGCTTAAGTATTGTAAAATGTGCGAAATTATTTCCCCTACTTGGTCTTTACATGACATGCCAGATATTTTAGCATAAGGGGGGGAAAAGGCAAGACAGACTGGTTCTATTTCAATGCCTTAAAAAAACCCCACAGAGACCCATGGTGTCTGCCCTGCTAAAACAGGAATCTTTAACTCTGTAACGGTTCTTTTAGAATCGGTTCCCTTTATGCAAATCCAGGTTACAGCTCAAAAGAGAAAGAGGAAGGAAAAAATAAGGAGATCTTTAAACTCAGTATCACAGTATGTATCCCATGTTATCTAGCCAACAATTAGAAATACTGTTGCCAACAATTTCTCCAATTACTTTCTATTCAAAGTTAATTGGTCAAGCCAGCTTTAAACCACATTCCAAAACAACTAATTGCAAAAGTACCTGAATTACTATAGCCAATTCATTCATGTAGGATAAGGTTACTACCCTAGTAATCAGGTTTCTGATTATCTGTATCGCAAGATATTTTTTTTTTAGTGGATAGACCACTCCCATCCGAAATGGCAGACTTCCACGCACTTTGTCCTACAAAGCACAACTCATTAGTTCCCTGTCACCCAAACTTCTCTTATAAGGAGTTTTGATATAAAGCATAAATTCTTTATGTGATGTATAGTACAAACTATTTATAAAGCTTTAGATGTCATAATTTATAAATAAGAACTAAATGTCACTATTTATAAATAAGAGCTGAGTACAAGTTACTCCATACAATCATGCCTAAACACTAACTTATATTGCAACTAAAATTTTCATGCATGTATCTCAGTCTGGCCATACTACAAAATAAAATGCAAGGAAACACTGTAAACTGCTACCTATGGAGTAATAGTATTCTCGTCATGATTTTCTCAAGAAATGTGTTTTATGAAGCTACAAAATACTGTTTTGACAAAGACAACCGGCAGAAGGCATGTTAACCTGAAAGTACAGTACAACGACCCAGATAAAAAGCTGTAGGCACCTTTTGCATGGTGCAGGAAAGATCCTCAAGGCTGGAGAATGCTCTGAAAATGCAAACCCACCACAGCATCGAGCAGCAGTTTGTGGAAGTTTGCTGCGTTCTGCAGCTGACGGCATTGTTGTTGTTTCCTTGTAACTGATCCAGGAGCTGAGTAAAAAGTCGTGGCTGGCACCGACAAAGGCAAAAGTAATCTTTTGGCACGACTGACTCTTTTCTGCCAGAAACAACAGTGCTAGTAATCCAGTGATTATCATAACAAGTCTTCCATTGCTTTAGTTTCAAAAGAGACCGGCGGGGGTTGGAGGGAAAGAAAAATATCTTGCTGCAAGACAAAGTCTAAGACACAATACATTATATCAGCCCGTTTAGGAGATCTGTCAGTAGATAATGGTTATGCACAGAGCGTATGGATGCATGACCTCTCATCAGTAAAACATGTTACTCATTTAAAAATTTGAGTCAGTGGGACATAAGGGCTCATGTTAAGGTTCTGCTAAATCAGTGCATGTACAGCGAAAAATTCTTGTATTTTAATTCTACCATTTGAATTATGCAAATAAATTGTTTAGAGAAACTGCTCAAAAACAAAATGTAGTCATTTAGGATGGGAAGGAAAACAAATTTCTAAATGGTTCCCAGAATTCTTTCTCTAAAAAAGCCCGGTACAGTTAGCTAGAGTAATCAGGAGTATCAACACACTTTCCTTTTTTCTGCCAGGTGTCTTTTTCCTCCTTTTCATGCACCATTTTGTCTTTTCTTCCAAGCACAAAAGAGGCTTGCATCTAGATGTACCCTGTACTCAGAATTTGCACCTGAGGCACATGCATTCACACTTCAGAAGCTCCTTGAAGGCTGCAAAGGACAATGTCAAACACTGCACACAGAACCCCTGCACTGCTGCTGCTGGACCTCCGGGTTTCACATGGATGGACACCCCTTGCTGCCCTCAGTCCTATCAAGAGCGGAGAACCAGTTGGCCAACAATGCTCACCCAGGAAATCGGATATGTGTCTACAGTGGTGCTCAAGAAATCTGCTCAGTGTCACACACTAATGTTTTTTCCACCCATGACAGATGAAAAACAACCAAATGCTGCGAGAGACAAGACAAACTCTAGCAGGGTGGGCACAACCAACCAACGCATACTTTAATACAGCCCAAGGTAGCTCCGTGTGAACGAGCCAGGAGCGTAAGATTGACTTTCCAGATGGGAGGAGAGCCTCAAGCAGGGAACACAAAGGAAGGAAGAACACAGAATCATCTGTCGTGATAAATTCAATAAAGTCTCAAAGCAAAAGTGCCATCAAAAGGGTTCAAGCGTTTTCCTGGGAAACACAAAACAGAATGGAGGAACTAGGGGGATCATCACCTCCATACAGCCCATTCCCCAAGGAAAGGCAGTGTCCAATTCCAGTACCCACAAATTCATCACAAAAGCTAAAGGGCTCAGGAAAGCTGTGACAGCTAGCAGAGCACTGAAAAACATGCTGCACCTTGAAAGGCCACAGTATCTCAATCTGTTTAGGCGATGCAAAAAAGGGGGAAATTCACCAACTGTGTGTTAAAAAGGTCTAGTAACACAGATACATGCTGTCAGGCAGACAGAAGTATAATGAGGTTCTACCCCCACTGCCTTTTTTTAGTAGGCATTGAGGATGGAAAGTAATTGAAATGACTCATGAGTTGATTTCATAGTTCTCAATCAAAATCCTCTATTTCTACAGCAGATATGCCACAGTTGAGCGAGGAAGTAATTGCTAAGTTTGATCCCTGTTTGTGTGGATGGAGCTGGCAGCCTGTGGCTGGTGCAGCTCCCATGGCACTCCCAGACACCTCCCTCCCCTGTCCTCCCCGGACACGGCACAGCCCACAGCCAGGGCCCGGCCAGGCCCCGGGAGAGGCTGGGGGCCCTCACTCGCCTCACAAGGTCAGGCGAAGCAGGCACAAGGATGCTTTCTGCCTTTATGCATTGAATTCTAAAAAGGCTTTGCTTAATGTCACTTTTAAGATGGCACTGTGAGCATTTCAAACTCTTCTGGAAGAAAACCTGAAGTACCTGTTGCCTTACTACTTCAACATATGTATTCATTCTGAAGAGACAGGTCCAAACATTCATCTAATAAAAAAATTGGATCTTACAATCAAACTGGAATGAAAATTGTTGTTCTTGCTGGTATAAGACAAAGACAACCATATTTAAAACTTATTTCAAGAGACACAGGCTCTAATGTTCGTGTAAACAAGATAATATACTTTATAGGGTTACCATCTGCTATGATGTTGATCAAATAAATGATTTGACAAAAAAAAAAAACCCACATTGTAGATTGTTATACTAGGTACTCAAGGTATGAGTTTCTATCTTTTATAGCTTCTTTATCCAATTTTGTTTCAGAGTAATGATATTCCTTCAGATAAGATTCAACAACCAAAATCAATTGCAAAAAAACTAGAGCACAAACCATAACAGCGTTGATTGTATTTTGCATCTTAGACACCGAAACAAATCAATCTACCATTAGACCCTATATTGCAAAGGTCTATTGTGAAGTATAATACAAATTATTACCTAAAATTATATTTTAGGTCTAGACTTTCTAGTAAGGGGACATAAAGAGAAATATTATATTATTTCATGGAGAAATACTATGTCAATTAAAAAAAATAAATTTCAATAGGTTAAGACTAGTTCTCAGCCTCTTCTTGTCAATTCCAAATAGAAAATATTTCCCATTTTATAGACTTAATGATTTTAATAATATAATAAAATAATTTCTATTCTTACAGAGTACCTGAAATTTGCAAGTCAGATAAACAAGTAAAAACAAGATATAGTTCCACACATTTATTACTGGGGAGGGGAGGGGAGGGGGGAACACTCAAAACCAAAAGCAGCTTTGACAATAGATGTCATGTGGTGGGCTTAAAATATACAAAGTTAAGGGCATTAATCAAATTGAGAAGAGAAATGAAACCCAGGCAACCTATCAACAGTCTAACCACTTAAGTGCCACTGGGATAAATTCAGATGCAACATCGTAATTAGATAAAAGACAAACCACTTTTATTTCAAACTACATAAATAGAGGGTTTTCTCTCCACCCACCCTGCCCCAAAAAGGAAAGGCAAGGGGAAGTACTTCAAGCAAGGGACAGAAAAAAAAAAAAGTAATGAGAAACTTCACATCTCAATCCATAGTGTTTCTTGGAGAATGCATCAATTGCGTTACAGCACATGGATACCAAGTTCACTCCATGCCTCCGGATCAAAAAGGAAAGTTCCTCCCCAGTAACAGAATTGCTTATTGGAGGCACCAGTGGGAGAAGCAGAGCAGTATCGCTTTTTGTACCTTTTGCTCCAGAGAAGATTAATGGAAGTGCTATGGATATGGCCCAAAGCACCACCTTGAGTCAGAGTGGCCCAGTACAAACTCTGGACCCCACAATTCCTTCAGGAAACTTCATGAGAAAATTTTATTGAATTGCATGACGCTGCTCACTCTCCTCCCTGTACTGAACCACTGAGTCACAGATTGAACACTTAATCCATTGTGTGGTCTAAAAGTGAGGTTTCTCCTGACTTTAACAGTTAGTTTCAATATCCTTCCCCACCTGCCCAGTTAGCTTCATAACCATGAGAGTCGAGGCTGACACCTGCCAACCTCTAATGGCAGACAATGAGGCACTGCAGGGATTGAAGCCACCCTGGGAGGCATCAGTTTTCTTGATTATTACCCATAGAACACTAGCTTCCATTTGAATATTTTTCTTTCCAAAGATCAGTTTTTAATATCTGTTTGAAATATCAACAGTGATTATCAATAATAGTAAATATATTCATTTCCATTTTTGAACCACTGTTCATTCTTGAGAATCCCAGAGCACAGTTATCTGACATAGCAAAGAATAGACACCTGCTATGCCAGCTATTGTGGAAATTATTTTAATAGGCAATAAGATATGCTATACAAAGTTAATTTCTATCCCCAGAATAAGCAATCACAATTCAAACTTCAATAGAACTGAATTATTCAAATGGGAGGAATATACAGCAAGTACATAACTTGCCTGGGCAATAACTAAAACTTTGACCAAAATTAGCATTGACAGGTGTTAAAAATTAGTTGTAATCTAAAACATATCAGCAAACTGAATCCTCTCTTAATGGAAAACTGTTTAAAAGCTATACTTTTATACAGAAAATTATTTGCAAGAACAGAATTTTCTCAGATCAGAATACAACTCCAGGGTATACATTTGAACTTTTCCTAATACAACAAGATACTTACATTGTATAAAGTCAGAAGAAAATGAAAAACAATCATGCTGGTTCAGGAAAATTGATGAAAAGCTTTAATTTGTTTTAACGGTGTCTATTAACATCAAAAGTCAGTACCGGTAATACAGTTCCTGCATAACCATCAAGTATGTTCTAGATTTGTTTCCACTCATGACCTAAATACAATTTGCTATTAAAAAAAAAAGGCAATTACTACTTTTAACTTAATTTCACAAACAATCCTATTCATTTCTTGTAATAAGACCCATGTATTCCCAACAACGCTAGGTTATTAATTCCTGTAATAGCAGCGCTCTTACAGAAAAGTCAGAAGTTACCTGTTTCTCTTGCCTTATATTCCCTGCTTCCTAGAGTCTAAACCACATCACCGAACACACCGAATGACATGGCATGACCTGGACACTTTAAATACAATACAACCTGCTCAAATTAAAATTGGAACTGACATTTCCCAAAGTGTACGAAACCAGAAAACTGCACATTACTACACCCATCTTGCCAGAAAAAGTACATCAGGTACAGTTCAAAGAAGAGAACATATTTACAATACCCCATGTAATACGCTGTATGCAATACATTTGTTATTTGTGTGTGTTTATTCAGACAATTCAAGCATAAGCTAATAAAAAAACTTATAAAAATTAGCATTTAAACTGATTTGGGTTTTTTGTGTTTTGTTTTTTTTTTTTTTTTAAAAAGGAATTTCCTTACAAATCCACAGAGGTGCTCAGAGTACTACACAGTAGATTTATTCTTGGCCTCTGAAAAAGAAAACATTTCCCTTTATTAATACAAGCTTTAATATTATTCTTCCATCCAATTTAAAGTTAAAATTCTAAAAGAAAAGTTTAAATGCTAATCTTTATAGATTATATCCTGTATATAAATAGTATTTACATGTGTGCACACACAGAGTATATTTTGATACCTTCATGGTTACAAATGTGAATAAAGCAAACCAGCTTAGCGATCAAACCTTTAGCGGGGATACAGCCCAGAGCTTTTATTCACATGCAAACACACACACAGTTAAACTGCTTTTAAATTGCATCATGCTGCATATTCTCCTTTCTGTATCGAACCATCAGGTATCAGACGGAACAGCTCTGGCACGTCTCAGCCCTATGACATTAGCTATCATAATAATCCATTCTACTGGCAAATTTTCCTGTGGTTACTTCAGTTATGACTCAACAGCTTTATATAACCACACACTTTAAAAATATATATTTATATATACACCAAATCAAGTCCAGTGTCACAAGACTGCACACACCAGGCCAAAAATATTCAAATATAGCCTCATGGTCAACAGCTACAGTTACCAACTGTATTACAACAGCACAGAAATCTGCCAAGTCAGGCAGGAGAACACAATACAATCCGAGTTACACAGTGTGTAACTGAGGCACTAACTCTCACAAGCAAAGAAACTACTGCAAGTGGGATAGCTTTTCTAACAACGTGTGGAAAAGTGTTAAGAAAAAGCGCTTTCAGTCAGTTATTCTATCACAAAGTGTCCAGAAAACTTTGAACCTCTTGAAAACAAAACTCCCAGATCAACCTGAGGCCAGTATCCTTTCGTGGTGTTGATGACTGTCATGCATCTTTATAGATGTGCAATTAAAATTATCCAATTGCAACAGATTAAAAGTACTGCACTGATATTTAGAAGATCAATAATGCATTAATTAACACTCAAACCTTCTGAGGAAAAAGAGACCCTTTGACATACCAACGAGTTTGAACAGAGGACCAAAAAAAAAAAAAAAAAAGGAGCGGAAAAAATACATTTGTGAGAAACATCATATATTTTGAACTTCTGAGTTCATGTTGGTGAACCGGAGGAGAAATAAAGCATCAGACAAACACCCTGCATCTTAGTGAGCCAGGATCTTGAGCTTTAAGTAAAATGACAAGTATAGTATGCAGTATAGACAAGGAAATGTCAATGCAATTCCACACTTACACTTCTATGAATGGAAACAAAGATATTTACAGATACGTAGTCAAGATCCCAGAAGTCTGAGTCTGATCTTCAGAGACATAGACCAAGCCGTCTCCTAAAAGCATGTGGAAGAAAATCTATACTTTGCTAAGGGACATAGTATCTCCATATCAGATTTTTTGCTGCTCTACACTACTAAAATCTAAAGTCTATCTAACAGCAGCATGGCACCTCACATTAAAATAACAATCCACTAACATTGTATGTTTTTCATAAAACAAAGCATGCAGAATACAAAGAAGTTTGAAAGGCTTTCAGGTTTACCTCTAGACAGGCATATCTTTAAAAAGATTTCTTATGACCACCCGTTGTAAAGAGCGCATCTAACAGGACTGAACTCTCATTACTGAACAAAGCAGAAGTTACACATCAAGGGCTGCGTGAACGTAATTTCTTTGTAAGAGAATTCTGGCTCTTTCAATTCAGCTGCAGAAAAGTGTCCATTATATGAACATGTCAGCATCAAACATCATGTTTTAAGTCTAAAAACCAAAGTTTATCTGTTTGGTATTTAAACAGGGGAGAATGCTTAATGGAGAACTGCAAGCACTGCACATCTGTTCATCTAAGCCAGGGATGTGGTAGGTTAGCTCTAAGTTACATGTTGAAAAACAATAGAATAAATATAGCACATGTTGACCTAGGTAATTATTACAACCCGGCTCACTTATCTCTCTCCTCTTTTGCCAAAAATCAAGATGAAACCCTCCATACTTCTTCATTTTCACCCAAGAAAGAAGATTTTGCAAGGTTAGGGGTTCACCATTTGCCCTGCAGCACAATAAAGTGCCCTGCTGGTTTGTCCAAGGGACAGATTGCACCTATTCCCTCAGTAAAACAGCTGCCTAGAACAAAAGGTGTTTTCTTCCATTATTTTAGGCAGATTTTAGGAGAAAAAAAGGTTTAAAGTAAACAATTAAAAACTTTCAAGAAGCTTCTGTACCTGCATTTATACAGTCAAGAATTTGAGCTGATGGAAGTTAGCATTAGCCTGCAGTATCAAGGACCACTTTTTCCAGTCTGCATTTTGCAGTAACTAGTGCTTCCCCCTCCATAAGCTAGATGGAATGTAGTAAAGCTCTTGCCAGATGTTCTCCTTTTGCAGAGGCCCAAAACCAACAGTTCTCAATAATTCCATTACTTCTAAAGTCATAGCCAGAACCCAGTCTGAACAAACGATGGAGATCTGGCACAGCCTGTGCTGCCAGCAGGGCCCTCAGGCACCTTAAAAATAAAAAATAAAAAAAAAAAACAACGAAGAAACCTCTAATTCCTCAACATTGAGACAATTCTTCCAACCACTTTTTTGACAGAGATTTTATTGGTATTTTTTAGCTTCAAAGTAAGAAAACATGACATTCTCTGTCAAAGGAGAGAAACCTGTTTTTAAATTTCCCAGATATCATTAAATCTCCCCAAATATTTGCTGAATGTAGCTCCTTGCTGGCTGAGTTGTTAGCTGCCTGCTGAGTCAGGCAGGCTGGCTTTGTGTTGACAGCTCCCTCGGTGTGAGTGGCAGTAAGTGACGGTGCACCCGTGATGCTGGGAAGCTGATATGATACAGCTCCATCTCCTACATGAACAAACGAGGCGGAAGGAAGATCGTTGCCTGACGCTAACGGGCCTTGCACTAATGCATAGCAGTACTGCAGCAACTGCGACGTCTGAGGGAGCCTAGCTTACCTTCGATCCCAAAAAACACTTCTTTCTGTTCATTAGGTGTTTCCATTCTTTCCCTCCATCGAAAAGGAAGGCTGTTCCTCCCACTGAACCAAGCTGTCTCGCCACGGTCCACTGAAGGATTAAGTTGCCTGACACTTGTCTTCACTAGTTTCTTCCTTCACAAGCAAAAGGTATTAGCTGACCTACTAATTGCTGCTGCACTTAGTACCACCCACGTTTTAAAACTCTTCTGCTACTATATGCGTGTTGTTACAGCTTATGAGCCTGGAAAGACTACCCTCCAATAACAAAATCACACCTTTACAGGATCAGTAACACAGAAGTAACAACTCTAGACTGTTCAGCACTACGGTATTTAAATGCTGAAGAACAACGGTTTAACATTGCTAATTTAGCAGAAACATCCAACTATTCTGAAAAGAACTCTAAGTAGCATCACACTAACTAAAAAAAATAACTTATATTTCTATTCCAGAAAATAACTACTAAATCTGGCAAGATCTGGGTCTGCTGGAAATAAGTCCAGAAATACCTACATTTGCTAGCAAAGATGTCAAGATTTCTCCAACTTTACTTCTAACCAAAAGAAAGACTTTCCCCCCTGCCCTGGTTTGAAGACTTCACTGCTCTTCCCTCTATTTCTTCTGTTTGCTTTTCATTTAATACTCCATAGTCTGGTTGGACTGCTTAACATTTCTTCTTGGCTTAAATCCTAAATATCACACTTTTTATAGAAATGGGAGTTTTCAATGCTTTTCTTGTAACAAGTGTTACATGAGCTAAAACACTCTTAATAAAATGCACTTAGAAACCATACACACTTCAGAAGCAGAACTTTGATGGAAAAGTTAGAACTGGAATTTATATTCAAGTAACCCCATTTTAAATTGCCTTTGTTCTCTTAACAACATTACAGTTGGAACTGACATACCTGTTGCTGTTGAAGTGCACTCATGTCTGCCTTTTTTTTCCCCTCTTTCCTTTTTTTTTTTTTTAAATAAGGACAGGTTGCACTTTGAATAAACAAAAATTTTTGCTGCTGCTTCTCAAAGTATGCTGTTACAGCAGTTCTATAGATTATAACTAGAAAATGCTGAAAGCCAATAAAGTGCAATACAGTCTTTCTGTGGTGAAAAGCACCCTTACCTGGTAATTAGCCTTCCTGCAATAATAATACAGTATTAAACACTTCCAAACATAAACTTGAATAGTCTGTAGTCAAAAAGCAGGCAGCAATCAATAGCTAATTTTTTTTTTTTTTAAATTCCTCCTCCCAGGATGTTTTAAAAGTCTCTCCTTCTACAAATGCATCAAATAAGCCTCACAACTTCAATCCTATACAACTTACACCTTAAAATGAAGAACAGATTTCCAGGCATAGTTAATGAGAACACAGAGGCCAATGATTTTACATTAAAATTAGGACAAATACCATAAGTTTAGTATTACAGGTGAGTAAGAATGAGTGGAAGGACATTAAAGCCCTTCAGTCCCCAGGAGAGCAGAGCGGGTCCCCGCTGCCAGCAGAGCCCTCGGCCAATGTGCAGCTGCAGCAGCACGACGTCTCGTCGGGCAGAGTCAGCCTGCGAACAGGCAGCATTCACCGACTCCTTGCAAGGGATTTCGATGCAGGCACCACTTCCAGACAACAGCTCATGAGTCAAGTTTTCTGTATGCAAACACAAGCCTGTCTTACTAACAGCTACGGGCTGGCTGCCACCCGAAGGCGGTCGTCCTGCTTCCCTTGGCACCTGGCTGTCCCCACTGCCCAGCTTTTTGCTGCTCCTCCCCAGACCAGCACCAGTGATTTCTAGGGTTCTGCACTAAACTGGTGCAGGAAGAAACTAGTAGAAAACGGAACCATAAAAAAAAAAAACAACATTTGTTGGTTTCTGGCCAGATTAGCTCACAGAAGTATTTCACTGCTGGGCCAGAGCATCACCAGTGTTGGCAGAAAGGAAGGGGAGAGCACGAGAATCAAACAAGGCCAAAGTCAGGGTTGCACAAAGGGCCAGGGAAGCCACCCCATCACCTCTCAAGCATTCATGTATTTTAAAATGGCTATATTAAAAACAAACAAACAAAAACCAAAATGAAACAAAACAAGAGGAGAGCAAGAAAAGGAAAAGGGAGAGAGAGGAAAGGGAAAAAAAGACATCACTGTGATGATGCATAAAATCCTGCAGTCTACGTCGTGACTACTGGCTTTATTGAGCCATTGATACTATGCCAGTGTGTGAGAAAAATAACTGAATAAATGCATGTTTGAATTGCATTGAACACCAATAACCTTCATAAAATCTTAAAAATATCAAATGTGCTCAGTGTCAGGGTAGAAACAGGTTACCAGGAAGTTCAACACTGCCAGAACACTCTCACACATACTTTATCCTTTACTTGCTAGAATTTTAGCCAAAATCTAGAGGAAGAATAAATTACTTCAAAGTAAATGGCAACAAAACCCAAGAATTTTCCTTCCCTCTGTGTCTTCTGTTATTAAAAAGACAAAAAGTAAGAATCTTTATTTAAAAATTTTAAAGTACACTTTGAATTTTAGCCAAAACAAGTCTTGGGTTCCACGTGCCAAATAAGTTGCTTCTATAAACTTCTATTGTCCACTTGCTCTTTTGTATTTTATAATTTTAAGCGTTGCCAAAGCAAGCCAATTTAAACACATCGCTTCTCTGAGTGGTGAATTTAAGTTTAAATTTTGTTGGCCTTAAGTCCTTCAGTTCTCTTCAGTTCTGGCATTCAGTTCTCTTTATGTTACTGCTTTTAGCTTTGGCAACAGCTTTCGGACTTTGCTTCTCTTTGTACTTTACTTTTTCATACTCCAACACTCCAATACGATGAAGTTTGTATAAGTGCCCAGCTTTGCACAGCCACTAAAAATAAAATGTTACAATTTATAAGGATTATCAAATAATTTTAACAGGAGACAGACTCTTCACACTGTTAAATACATAAAATAGTGAAATTTAAAAACAGTTTCTGCCTTTTTGAAAGAGACAACCATGACTCAGCATTTGGGAAAGAATTTCTTCTATTCTAATCACAAAAATATTATTACCCTTCAACGTAGTATCACTTAAGTGTTTTGCAGATCACACTTTGTGAAAGGCATCAAACATCTCTTCACATCCCAGGTTGTATGTGAAGGACTATTGACATTGGTTCAGAAGAAAAACCATCAACCTTCCCTGACAAGCTATAAGAGAACGCTCTGAAGGTTCACACGTGTAATAGGGCAATTCAGAATAAACATCACACCTACAGCTCCACAACACATGTTCATGTGGACTAAAAATGCAGAGCGTATTCTTTTAGATAAAGCTGGCCCACATACTTTGAAGAACATTAATAAATTCTTGTAAATCTAAGTGAATTCATAACTAAACACTCTTCACCTGAACTCACACAAACGTGCTATGCTCACATAACTGACGGGCTGCCCTAGACGACGTTCATGTCCTCTTGTGCCCATTGCAGACACAGGTGGGATTTCCCTGACAGCCAAACCAACACAAGCACTTTGTTGAATATTCACAAGTGATGTGAAAGCTCAATGAATTAAACAAATACACATTAAGGCAGGATGCACGTGAAATAAATATAAGATTCAAAGAGCTCCAGTAGCAATTCTGTTCTATGTCATTGCATATATCCTAAGATGTAAAGCTTATATTTAAAAGCTCACACAAAGGAAGTACACATGCACATCACTCAGCTATACATATATGCAATTTGAACTTAAAAATAATTCTGTATACATCACTGATTCCAATATCAACTTTACATTACAGAATACGGATTGTCATTAGGATTTTATTCCTTGCTTCATTATTCTTCTAAATAAGCAAAAAATAAATCTGAAGCCAGTTCCTTTTATATTTTCAAGTTCCCTGTTGAATTTTTAAACATCAGGGGCATAACTTGCCTTGAGTAAGATATATATTCTTAACCAATTATCAAGAAACCGTAACATTGTACACGCTTCAGCCCCTAAGATCTCTTTAACCTAGTTTTCATTTTCCTAAAGGACTCGGAGTGTATCACTATCTTAATGCTGAATCTACTGTGGGAGAAACAAGAGAAAACTAAAAGAAATATTATGAAATATTGCACTAAAAAGAAGACAGAATAACAGACAGGAGGAAAAAAGCACTGAGAAACAATCTATACCTGCTTTTAGGAAAAAAATGTTCAAAGTGAACAAAACACTTCACACACGATGGGACCTCCTAATATCTGTGAAGCCTCTAAATTATCTGAGGACTAATTAGGCTTTTAACAAGTCTTAAAAATCTATTACACCCTATTCATACAGAATTTTAATTGAATATAGGTTCCTAACTCTTTCATTGTAAAAACAGAGTTTAGTACTTTACAAAAGATTCTAGAAATACAGATGAAGCTAAGCCACTTCATCTTATTTTCCATGAAGAATGAAGTACATTTGAAGTCAAAATTCTATACTCACTGCACTCAATTAAAGCCAGAGTAATGCCATCTCTAATGCTAGTCACAGACCAGTAACAGAAGAATCTGATGTGGCACCTGTATTGATCTAGTGTGGTACTTAACACTTTTTCCTGTCAAGAGTCAATTACATCCCCTTCACACCCACATGCCTCATTCTAACACAAGGTTTATGAGATTTTGTTAAATCATCAATTTTCTGCTGAACAGAAAATACAAAAGTCATAGAAGGGAACATCTGTATTTCAAACAGGTCTATCAAACTCAACACTTGGCCTAAGAAAAATACTGACTACAATTGCAACAGTGTCATTATTATGTGCATGCCATCTTTTACACAAGAAAACCCACACAAAGCCATTTTTAAAACAGCTCCAAAATTAGAAGTCTCTAACTGCAGCAATCCTAAGGCTGTTAAGCTTCCAGACCACAGCCAGTTCATAGCAGGGCTGATTAGCTCAATCACAGCACCTTGTTAACAGCAGTTGAGAGCTCCAAACTGCATCTAAATCACACCAAGCAACTCGAAACACAGGCAAAAGTACTTTCTCCTCAAAACATCAAGGACACTAAAATAAAAAAGATGAATAACCGGCAGAAGTTTGGGAGTTAACTAAACTCCTATCATATATAATGTTTCCACAAACAGCACATATTTCAACAACAGAACAAGTACTTAGAACAAGTCTAGAAATCAACTTCATGAACGCTTTTAAATTATGGAGTACTTGAAGTTCAATGTTCTGACTGAACTTAGTGATTGCAAGAATGGTTACAGCACAAAAAAAGTTATGGGGGGTTGGAGGCGATATGGTATTGATGAGCGATGGGGGAAATAAGAGCTAACTGCTTTAGCTAGGTTTATACCTGCTTTTTCTTTGTCCCTTGATTATGTCAGCCCCATTGGAAAGGAAAAATATCTCTGTAGGATTTGTTTTATTTACTTTTCAAAAGCAACCGAAGTAATTCAAGGCTACCAGCAGTCTAAGGAGGAAGAATGAACCACCTGTAGAGGTCAGTATTCTAAAAGCCTATCACTAAAAATGAAGCAAAATATGTCAAATTCTCTATTATATAATTTTTCTCTGATTAATCCAATGTGGAGACAGATGAAAACAAACAAAATTTCTGAACTGGTTCATCACAGGAGTAATACTTGAATAAAACCAGTTTTCTATGGCAGAAAAGAGCTACCACTGTGAATAACTGTTTAATAAATTTAACATCAAGAATTTATCCAGGGAACTGCTTAGGAAAACAAATACACAGATGGCAGAGTCTAATTTCAAATTTACAGACAAAGCTTTCCATATTAAAACGAATGGTAAAATTACTTCCCAGACCACAGAGTTTTGCTCAACTTGTATCATGAAATGTACATGCTATAGTAAAAGGTCTTTCTGGAAGCCTGAGAAATACATGCTCAAACACAACTAAAAAATTTAACTGTAGTGTACAACAATTAAAATCTCTTTTACTAGATCATGAAAATGAGTTTGATAAAAAAGAACACATCTTATTAATACACTCCAAGGTGAAAAGGATCATGAGAATTCCAATCATTGTAACTTTCCTCTGAAAGTCTATAAGACACAAACCAGGAAAGATATCAGGCTTAATAAAAACTTTCTATTGATTTCAGCAGCAAACTAGCATGGAAAACACCTGCTACATAAAATTGCTGTTTTTTTCTTTTGGTTACATATAATTCTTCTATGTTGACCCAGGCATTTCAGATGCAGTTCCTTCTTGCACGAAGGAGAGAGAAGCAGCTTCATTTTTAAGTTACAAAACCGAAAAGGAAAGGTTCACAGTTATTAGTCTTTTCCACAAAAAGAGTTAGTTGGAAAAAAAAAATCTAGCAAGCCTCCAGCAATAACATTAATGCCTATTTCATCTACAAGACTTTGGTTTGGAATTCGAAAGAGTTTTCAACATATTGTCAGCTGGGCATCAACACTACGAGGCAGGAGAAAGTCACCATATCTACTAAGCCAGTAGGACACAGAAACCACATTTTTGCTCTGAAATGGGTCAATATGAACAGCGTAATTTAAACAAAATTGTATTTCACCCTGGAGCACTAACTCACACTGTTTTTTTTACATACTTTAACCTTATTCTTTTATGTTTGTTTACCATTGTATTTGGTCTTTAGGACATAGTACAGATGATTATTTATTTCATGATTGCCAATCCTTCCCTTTGGGAAATAGTTTCTCTCCAAGGCTCTCCAAGTTCCCATCCTCTTCAATACATATCCAGTTACTGTATTTGGATCTGGCTGTCACTGACACAAACAATTCAGTCTTCAGACAGTCACTTCTGTGACAGAGACTAGCAGCCGTGGTCAACAGGTTGATCTGACAAAGCATTTATTTAGGAACCTGCTTCTGCCAAGTCAAAGTCTTGGCTGTTGAAAAGTTTTTTGCATTAAAAACAAGGAATCTATCTACTAATCCAGAACACTCATGTTATCCAACTGTGCAGACAAAGCAAGCAAAAAGTTCTTTGAATAACACGACCTTTGAGAAATCCTATCAGCTCCTCCTGCATCAAGGAGCTCTGCACTCTTCAGCCTATTTAAGAAGCCAGTGTGTGAAGGAATTACTTCAGTGTGTGATCAGAATATTAAATAACTCACACCGCCCAGATTCACAGTGAAGCTATCAAATAACAGAGTAACTACTTCACAGCAAAACTTTTTTGCTGACTCTCACCATCAGTAGTACCAATAACAGCAGCATCCTCAGTTTTGCACCAGGCTACACGCCACTCTGAATTGTCTACCCCAGTTTGGAAAACACACTATTCTAACTGGCAAACATGATCTTTCTCTATCACTACCAGAACCGCTGCATGCGGTGACAGAGACTGTTCCCCTACTACTTCAGTATCACCTAATTTTAAGAAGCACTGAAGTACCCTGCCGTTCCTGAGAGCCTTAAGTGGATTAGCATTTATTAAAAAACTTACTTCAAATCCTATCTCATAAAGGATGTCTTCTGCAAGTCTTCAACTGAGAAATACTTGCAGTCACTGTGCTAGAAATACCACAAACCTCAGACAGAAGGTGCAATTTCCTTGTTCACAGATTTCCACTGCATACCCACATTCATAATATGTGGTAGCAAAAGTAGACAAGAAAAAACATTAAAAGAAAATATAAAAGTCTAAAACGGTTCCACAGTCCAGAAAATAAATAAATATGTAAATACATTATATGTAAATAAATTATAAAAAATATCATCCAAATAAATCACTACTTCCTTTAGTCATTCCAGTTACAGAATACAGGTAAAAAACAGAAAGAAAAAAAAAAATCCCTGACATTCACAAGTCATTTAAAAAACGCAGAAGGCATTTTTCTATTGTAACTACACCGCAAAAATATTTTAAAATATTAGCCAAACAGAGTTTCAGCAAATTTGATCTCCCTGCTGACAAACTTACAGTTAAGCATAGGGACTTTCTGACTCAATTGTAAACAAAAAACATCTGATAGGACTTAAGAGTAAAAATAATTTGATCTAGAGCAAGTTCACGAGAATGTTTGAAATAGTTTCAAATGGTTGAGCTGTAATGCAGAAGTATCCTTCCTCTTTCTTATAAGACTGCACCTCACCATTTAAGCAAAGTTTCTTAAGATGCAGGCCAAAGCTGAACCTGAAAAACATAAAAAAAAAATACCCACACCTCAAAGTTTCTGTAGAATCAAGTGTTCATAAAATGATTGTCCAGATAAATAAAGCTATGTGCAATATACAAAACAGAATTGTAAATTTTCACGATCTGCTATGACTATGTATTAGTGTTTAATTAAGCACAATATTGGAAAAGTTCTACGGAATGATTTATTAAAATATATATACACATAATACTACAGTAGAATGTTGAAGAGGTGTAAGAATAAGGGAGATAAAACAGAAGAGAATTCATCCAACAGTAGATGCCAGACACCAACATCCAAACTTTTAAAAGGAGCCAGAAGGAAAGTACAACTTGTTTTTACTTCATTTGACCTATTTGTGTCTGTGATGACTCATACATAGAGGAATTTGAAATTTATTCCAGAAATTCTTTAATTTAAAACAATGGTATTACTTAAGATTCAGACGAAGATGAAAACTCATTAATTCTCCGTGTTGAGCACTACACTTCCTTCATTATCACAGGGAAACGCTTTCAGTTACAGTTGTTCCACAAGCCTAAACATTTTCTCAAGCACTGTATTTGATGTTCTCTACTGTCTGTATCAGAAAGGAAAATTAAAATAAAATAAAAAATAAAAACACCAAAAAAACAAATGGCTGAGGACAGCCACTTCATCTGGAAGCGGTCTCTTGGAAGGCATTCACTCACTGCCATCATTCATGATGGGATTTGGGTTCCCCCCTGCTCCCAGCTTAACGATGCACCCAGCATTGGGTTGGGTCAATCCAGTGTTTCACTGCCTTTAATCTCTTCTTCCCTGATCAACAGTATAAACGACTACATGTCTGGCAACCACAGTGAAATTCAAGTTTAGCCAAGCAGGTATCTATCTGGAGTTCAGTTTAGGTATTTGACATGTATATTTAAGGCATTCTGAACAAATTCTGGCCAGAATTTCAATAAAGACTTAAGGAAGCATCATTCGATACTAGAAAGCATTTACATTTCTTTTAATGAAACATATGAAGTTCAACCACTTCCATATGCTATAACCTGACATCATACCATCTGATCTCTTTCTCTCTTATCTGGTAAACTTATTATATGACCTGCAGTTTCACTCATGTGTACTAAGCCATCACTATCCTACTATTCAGATGGAAAGCAAATCTGATGGAGACTCCTACCTTCACATAAAAGTTACAAAGTCCAAAACCAGGACTGTTTTTAATATGTAGACTTCCATTTTATTTTATTAGCTATTCCACTTTATTTAATCCAGGACCAATTACTTTCAGTTTCCTCTCATGCTTTTTTTTTTTTAGATGCCTCTGCTCTCTTCACTTTGCAATTTTTTATGGCACTAGCATATACACAGCCAGTGGCCAAAACATTAACACTACCAGCAGCGGCTTGTCTTTTACTCTCTATTTTTCACATGTGACAATTCAAGGAGTCTCAACACTCAACTTTTTTTTTATTATTATTAAATTTCAGATTAGTATAATCTCTTCTAGCAGTCCTAGTAAAATGTAGGTTTTTCTTATTTTAACACTCCAAAACAGCCTTTAGGGGCAGAAATAACTCAGCAAAACATGGTCAGTTCCACACTCTATTTCAAAACAGTCTGAAATCTTGGAGAGCAGTTGACAGCTTTCAGTGGACACCAAGATGACTAGGTAGTACCACAGAAGTCTACAGACAGATCTCAGTGCCCCAAACCACTACACATTGTGCACTCCAAAAGGTAACAAAGCTGTGAACTATTCCAGAAGTTTACATTCAAGTCAAAGCCCAGACTTTGCTTCTTAGAGGCAACCATTTCACTCAACCGTCTGAAAAACCTGAACTGCAAGCCCTATTTAATAGCAAATAAAAATTATCATCTTCCACAAAATAACACCTACAACAGTGAACTGAAGCAGCCCCTACAGTTCCTTTATGAAGATGGGTACCTCTCTACACTAGCTAATGACAGACAGCCTGAGACAGGAACACCCCAAACCAGCTACAGCCCAGTCTGAAAAAGACAATTAAGACCTGTTCCCTTCAACTGAGACACAGACATGCCAGGAGATCTCCACACAGAGACCTTTTTTAAAGGACAAAGACATTACGTATCTGTATACTTATTATTGTGAATGGATATGTACACTGATTGATGCTATAATAATTGCTTTTTATATGATATAAGCCACAATCAGTAAAGATCAGTCTTGACTATACTGATGGATGTAAGCTTACCTGCAAACTAGAAACTATTTGTGCCAGATCTGTATCGCTGTAGTACAATCTTATATATTACATGCAGCATTTGCATGGAAAACATTTTCAATCAATATATTAAGTTTATGGTTCTCTTTTATACCTACTACATCTGACTTTGGAAGGAAAGATGGGAAAAGATAAGAATTACTTCACCAAATGTTCTTCCATTTTCTTGTAAAATCCCAACGATTTAAACAGAGCAAACATCAGTTTTTATTAATGACTGCTGGAAAACAAATGAGAAGACTCATGGAGTGAGATGGGTTGAGAGGGAGAGTAAACAAGTAAAGGACAAGGAAAAAAATGAGAGGGAGATATAAACAAAGTAAAAACATTTGAAAAGCACCAAAGAAAATATTTTCTAATAATCAGCATATGTGCACACACACCACTCCATGGAAACCCCTCAGGAGGAGCACCCCTGCCTTTGGGCATGCAGGCATGTGGCCCACAACTGTCTCCCAACATGCAGAGCTCCCCACAGGCTCTGAGCCTCCAGTGGTGCCACCAGGCCAGAGCTGTGCACCAGTGCTGGCCTTCCTCCCTGCTGGAGTATGGGAAAGTCATCCTCTCCTTGTTCTTACCTAAGCAAGACTCTACTCTTTCAGATGACAAACAGGGAGGGTGGTCTACCTTACCACCTTGAATAGATTTGGCTTTAAAAACAAAAACAAACCAAAAACAAAACAAAAACCCCCCACACAACCTCTGCCTACATTTTAATCAAGAGCAGAAAGAAAAAATAGAGCAGGTATTTCTTGGATAGATTTAAACAAAAAGGACAATTCTTTTCAATAGCTGGCTCCGTTCTATCATCCAGGTGCCACAATAATATCCATTTTCCAACTTAAAAGGAGCTGATCATGTTACAAAAGATCAGATAACAGTAACAGGCAACATCAGACTGTTAATGCCACAACCTCACAGAACGGAGAAAAGTGTTTAAGCGTGATATTGACTTTGTAAGATTTAAGATACCAGCCCACATGCAACAGCCCATCCTTTAAAATGTGAACATATTGATATTAAATGGTTGGATTAATGGATTATAAATGAGCAATACCATAAATTAATTCTGATACATCTCAGCAAAGTTGCTGAAAAAGAAAAGAGAAACTAAAAAAAAAAAAAAGAAAAAAGAAGAGATCAGCATTCTAGAAGTATCCTCCGGGGAAAGCAGCAGCCGATCATGGCACACATTACCTCTGCCCCTTGTTCATCCATCTGCTGCACCCCAAGGAATGCCACGGGGGAAGCAAACATGTGGAGCACAGCTAATAACAGCAATTCTGTCCGTATTAGAAACTAATTATCACCCTTTCCTATCAGGATCAGTGCTTCCAGAATTATAAGCAATTTACCCTACTAAATGCAGTCTAGAATTTAACACTCAATAATTTATTAAAAATGCCAATTTGGACCTGTATATAATACAAATCATATTCCCTGTACTTTCTATACAACATGCTCTCCTGCAACTGAAGATTTAACATTTTTTTAGTGAAGGGATGAAGAGAAAGGAACTCTGCTTAAACACAACCCTGTGAATTTAACTCTCCGCTCAAAACTGCACAATAGCTGTGATTAAGTCTGTGTAAATCTAACAAAAAAAGACAAACATTGGGTTTGTATTATATTAGCAATCTTCTGGAAATAACAGCATGATATCTCATTGCTCCCTACCCAAATATATTACTTTTCATTAGATACACAGACCATAAAACTACAAAATGAGATAAAAAGCTGTGAATAGCATTTTATATACTGACCTTGCAAACAGAAATCAGAGCTTTTCCTTGGTCTATATTCATTCTACCAAACTAGAAATTAACAACTTGGAGAACTGCTGAGATCCTTTGGCATTAGGCTGCTTTATAAGAAAGTAATTATTTACTTCAAAATAATCAAGTTAACGTTGTTTTGTTTTCATTAACATCACCTATCTGAGGCACTACTTCTACACACAAGTGGTCCAAATGTTCTGCAGCATGATCCAAAGAAACAAGGAACAGCAAGGAAAATCATACTATGAGTGCCAAGACCTGAATAAAGAGTATCAGGTATGGATCAAAATAGTGCTTCTTTCCCAAGGATCTTAATTTCTATTTGTTTTCTATCCATCCACTCCTTGAGCCAAGTACTTCTTTAGCCCTCACAACCCAAAGTTTCATATCACAGTCTACCAAGACCAGAGTACCCTCTTCCAAATTCCCTCAAAGCCCCTCCTGGTTAACCACCAGGTGCCACTTTTTTCAGAAAAACAAGGTCAACTTTCCCCTAAGGATTTGAGCAAAACACCTCCTCGAGGGAGCAGGCTGGGATTCAAACTCAGGTCTGCTCGCTGGAGACTCCACATGCTGGCTCTGCGCGCCTTGAGGGACTGATGTCAAGAACTGTTAGAGAGGGATTTACAGAAAAGTCTCAAGGATGCAAGTAAAAAGCCGTATAATGAAAATCGAACTACTTCGTTTGTACCTTTGAAGAACAGACATTGATATTACAGTAGAGAACATTTTAGATGGAAATGAAACATTGCCCAAAATAATTCAAAAGTAAATAGAACTTAGAGTCAGATGCTGAAGAACTGTAAATACATAGCAGAGCACTACCTTTTGTACACAGCCAAATTTAATACCAGTATACATTCAAAGTATTTTTATTTTTTTTACATCAAGAATAGTCAAGATTATATTTATGATCAACTATAACCTTCAACATGAAGAGATACCAAGAACAAAGCTAATGCAAAACACCAGCAACTTGGCTTAATAAGATTACAGTACATTAAAAGGTGCTCATAAGCATTTTCTATAAATGAAATGTAAAGCCTGATGACTACATGCGATCCGGAAGACCAACCTAAGCTCATAATGAAGGTATTGTGACAAAGCTTAGCACCTAAAACACCAACAGAATGGTGTATTTATGATGTAGCTGAAAATTTTACACCGATTATAAAACAGCCGTGTTCAAGTGACTAGTTTTAGGGTAGTAGTGTTCTAGTTTCTACGATCCATGTAACAGTTATAAGGAAGACAATACTGAGTTTATCTAGTAAATAATATTTTTCCTTCCTGCAAATCTCATTTCTCAAAATGACAGCATTTTTACAGTGTAACAGCACATTTCCATAGATTATAAACCTAGAGCCAGGTGTCCATTTCTTATAATTCTCATAATAAAAGTAGAGTTTTAAGTACACGTCCTTTCTGAGAGAGGATATTTTTTTCTTAAACACTAGCAATTTGTCACAGGCCGCAATATAAAACCGAAAGGCAAACTTCTTAATCAACTTGTCACTGCTAAAAAGTACAGATCTTCCAGAGATCTACTGCAGCATCAGAAGTTGCATAAGGAAAAAGGGGGTTTTTGTTGTTATTGTTTTTAATAATATGCAGCAACTTACTACATGGAAGTACCTTCATAGTCAGCACCGGCAACAGGACCAGGAAGTCACAATCACAGAAATGCAGGCACATTCAGCAAGCTTCTACTCATGGTATCAGCACTGACCAAGACGCTTCCTTCACTGCAGCACACCCTGTGCTACCATGACATTTACTTTTTCATTCTCAGTTTTCCATTCTCAGGTCCAGCCGTGTTTTACAGAAAATATTTTTTGTGGACACGTGATATTATCATGTTTTATTTGAAACACATGAGCACAAACACCTTCCTAGGACTACTTTCACTAGCTCTAATGCTAAGGAGGGAAGTGCTAAGAGAAGTCATCAAAATCTCCAAACAAAACTCAAAATAGAAAGGGCAAAGACAAAAAGGCCAAAACGTGTTATATCCAGCACAGGAATACTTGAACAGTCATACTGGAACCGAACCCCAACGTGAAGTACATTAGAGGCACTGAGAAGTGCATAGGAGTACACTGAGAAGAGTGTTGGACTAGATGATCTTAAAGGTCCCTTCCAACCTAGACAATTCTATGATTCTATGCACAGGCACTTCTAGAATAGGGCCACATGCATGTCCAAAAAGCAACAGAGAATGATTTACAGGCTATGAAAGCACACCTCTCTTGCACTTCTGTTTCCCTACAAATAATCTTGCAACTAATGTAAAAGGTCATAGGCAACAACTCCCAAACAACTGGTCTTGCCCTAAGCCATTAGAACGGAGTTATGGATAGGTGGGTGACAAAGTTTCTGAACCCACATTTCCACACCCCAAAAAGTATCCTGGTATCCTGGTTAAGCTCTTTCCCTCCCAACAGCCAAACCCCAACAGCCCCTTTCTGCTGTCAAAGCCAGGCTGGTAGTAAGAGCAGAATGAAGTTGTTTGCTGCGGAAAGTAAAGTAGGACCAAGCTCGGCCAGTGGTAGCCATGCAGCCCGCCTGACTCCTACCTGCACAGGCAGAAAACCAGGCAGCCCACTTCAGCAAAGGCTTCTGCACTGTGGGACACCAGCAGATTGGTTTGCACAATTGGAGCCATTATGCCAATAACTTCTCTTCACTGACACCCATTACAGAAATCCACATGGTTACCTTCCCTCGAAGGAACAAGTTACAGCACAGAGATAATTAGAATACACAGCAATAGTCCCAAAATGGCTGAGACCACATGAATTTAGATACAAGCGAAAATTAAAACCTGCTAGCATGCAAGTGGCTTCAGTGCAGACATAGTATGTGATTTGTTAATCCAGCATCTAAACCAAATTCCAACAGTAATATCCTGTCCTATAAAGGTAATGCCACTAACTTAAAGTGTATTGTATTAGGTATAAAATTCTTAGTCTTGTAGGAACTTTACAATATCAATACTTCTTTTGCAGTCTATGCATGATTCAAATGAAACCCCCCAACTTAACCAAATATATAAGGGTGGACTTTTAACAACACAGGTAATATCACCGACATGTTCACTGGTCTAAAGTTACATCTTCTACTGAGCTGAGATAATTGTAATTAATGTAAAGTCCGGAAAAACAAAGGAAATACTAACTGAACATACTCTAACAATTCATTTAAGGTCAGAAAAAAAAAAATAAATAAAATTTAGAATAAATAATTCGAAAAGTGCTTAAGAATAATGTCAGAAGACTACCAAAGTAGAAGTGACCAGCAAGAAAAAAACCAAGCTTTTAAAATTGTTACGAAGCTGTGATAAATTGGAATAAATTTATGCAGAAACACTAACGCTGGATTACCTGGCAGAAGTTAAAAGAAGATAAAAGCCTCAGAAATTATTGAAGTGGAAACTGACAAAGTTGACAAAAAATTAACAAATTTCACGGAATTAGCAAACACTCATTGACATTCCACGTGTTTAAGAGATGACAATCAAAACACAAAGACTAAAAATGTTTTGGATAAAGGAAAAGGAAAGATTCCTTTCCCTGAGAAATGAGATTATACAAGAATTAAAGAATCAGCAACCAACACCATGGCCTCAGCCCATTTGCATTCTGAGATAGAGCAGGGTCAAGGAGGAAATGCAGCCGGCACTTCAGTCCTGGCAGAAGTGGGACACCAGACACCTCTGCTGCATTTACATTCCCTGCTTGTTCATTACTACAACTATTACAGAACACAGCACGTTATTTCACAAGTGTAAGCATATTTTACATTAAGCTCTTTTTTTTTAAAGGAAAACAAAAAAAGGCATGCTCCTTACACAACAGATACCGATATCAAATTTGCATTTCATCAGAAAAGTGCCCAGAATTTTCAAAGAAAAGGTATCAGACTTCTGAGAAATGAAGTCATTCCCTATCCTGTTAAATTTTATCTGAGTAAGTTCAACAAACTTCCTAAGAAGAAATAATGTCATCATTTTCAATAGTGTAATTCTGTATCCATGCCAATTAGAATCATAGAATGGATACAGTTGGAAGGGACCTTAAAGATCATCAAGTTCCAACCCCCCTGCCATGAGCAGGGACACCTCCCACCAGACCAGGTTGCTCAAAGACCCCTCCAGCCTGGCCTTGAACACCTCCAGGGACGAAGCATCCACAGCTTCCCTGGGCAACCTGTTCCAGTGTCTCACCACCCTCACAGTAAAGAATTTCTTCCTAATAACTAACCTAAATCTGACCTCTTTCAGATTAAAACCATTACCCCTCTTCCTATCGCTGCACTCCCTGAGAGTACATGAGAGCAGAGTTGAGGGGCAGAATCACCTCCTTTGACCTGCTGGTCACTCTTCTTTTGATGCGGCCCAGGATGCGGTTGGCTTTCTGGGCTGCCAGCAGACATTGCTGGCTCATGTTGAGCTTCTCATCCACCAACACTCCCAAGTCCTTCTCCTCAGGGCTGCTCTCCAGCCATTCTCCGCCCAACCAATTAGTTCTATATATCATGTGTGTATTTTAAAGATCATTTCCAAAAGGGTTGGAAAAAAATCGTTATCTTTTTATTATCTATCTGCATTTAAAGTCAATCAGTCATGAGGCTTCATAGGAAAAAGCAGGCTAAAATCATATCTGAAAGCCTATTCCTAGCACCATGAGAATGCAAAGTCTCAAAACACTAAATCCGCCACTGGTTCAGGGTGACAGCAGACACTGCTGTGCCTCCCAATTACATGTTTAGTTTTACATTTCCAGAAATATACATGTGCTTTAAGACAAGTGATTTTTAAAAGGAAAATATTTGAAACTGCTCAACGGTGATTCTAACAACCTTCATTTGAGGCATTTTGGAAGAATACGCATAACATAAGAGTGAATTAAAGTATACATCAGAACACAGTCACTATTCTTATGTCCACACCACTCTCTGTACCATGTACTCTTTTCTTGTACACACACAAAAATTATCATTTCTGCAAGACACCACTGTATCAAAAAAAAAAAACCCACAAAAAGCCACACAGCACCAGGAACAGCAATGAAAGAGAAAGTTACTGAACTGTCCCTGGGCATTTTGTCTATCAAGACATTAGAAAGATTAACCAAAACACACAACACAGAATACAGTGTTCAGGACTTGGCTCTCATTTAGTTTATATTGTACAAATGCCTGGAAGCATCACATGCTCCTAGAAGCAGACCAGGACAATGCAAATGACCAAATAAAATTAAAAAAATTAAACATCAACTGAACAACCAGACAAACTGAAATCTACCTCGTACAAGAAGTTAACTTTACTGGCTTTCTTGCTACCCAATGGCAATTACATTAAAAAAAGTTTTAATTATGACATTGATACTTGCTACTAAAAGCAGCACCGCTAACAAACTGTTACAAAAAAAACCAATCATTCTTTAACAGTCCATCTTTATTTTTCCTTGGAATTGGGAACTAAGTTCATATTAAAAAGAACTAATTCAAAAATCAGGAAGTACTCCAGATCAAGACCAGAACAAAGACATCCCCAACCACCAAAACCAGGAACAGAAGCCTAGTACTATGGATGTGGCCACCCGCACGAAGAACACCAAGGGCAGAGTAGTACAGTTCTTTATTTCCCAGCTTCAAAGTTGAACGCTACTCTTTACAAATGTTGATGCTTTTAAGCTTTGCTCTGAGTTTTTGGATAACACAACCCTGCCAAAACAAATATGAAAGTTGCTTTCATATTCTGTGTCATTACCACTTAACTCAGACAAATATTGTTCAACAAGTTGGAGAAAACATCTATCTACAAAACAGTGAAGGATCAAATGTATACCTTGCACATGAACAACAAATAAAGTGGTAACAATCCCTAAAGTTTCTTGCACATCAGGCATGTGGAAAAGCAAATAACCTTCCCACACTAACACTTTCAACCAGATCAATCTCCTGGGCTCCCCCAGAAGATACTTCTGCCTCCTGATTTCCCCAGCTTTCTGTGTCTCTCCAAAGGCAAGCTTCAGTGCAAACATCCTACTTCTCATAAAAACTGTTGTGAGGTTTAAAAATAAGTACCTCAGTTATAAAAAGATGAGAAAGTAGACATGATTCAAAAAATAATAAAAACAAACAAACAAAAACCAACAAACAAACCAGAAAAGAGCCTCACAACAAGCATCACGTTCAGAACTTGCTGAAATGTGACCTATAAATTGGGGTGAAAAGTTAAGTCACGTTCCTAAAGGAAAATTTAATTCCTTAAATTGGTTCAGACACTTTCCCTCTTCAGTGTTTTCTAAAACATTGCTCCTGATAGTTCTACCAGAAATTCTATTTAAAGTAAAGGAAGAGAGAATAAAATTAAAATTTTTGAAACATTTGTTGGTTTTATCAACCTGGTTGATTTTGCCGAGGTTTATAGAATGTAAAGCAGCATTTTTTTCCCCCAAAAGCTAGCACCAAATATAAAACAACAGTCATAACATGCTAGCTTGGCAAAATACACTAGTTTCATTTCACATTACAAAGAACTGTTTGAGGGCCAAGGCATTTTTTTTTCTCTTACAGGATATTTACATACAATGTTGGTTTTATTAGCCAAACGTAATTGAGACCAAAGGACACCGTTGGTGTGTAATAAAGTATTTGTTTTCAAAACATCTGTAGCTCTTGAAGTCTTCCCTTTTGACATGTATTTACTCATCAGTACTTCTTAAACTTCCCCTCGCATACCAGAATTACGATATAAGAATTGAGTATTTCACAAAAGTCTCTATTTAATGGTATACAACTAGTTTTATGACAGAAGAAACAAACAAGTTAAAAAGCTCTTCAGGGGAAAGAGAAATTAATGTTTTGAAACTAAGTTCTTCACGATCATTAGGTTAGATCAAATTTGTTTCATAACTTTAAAACACACACCGCTGTAGCACAATTAGCTTTTCCATCTCTGTAAAGCATTGGTTCTGCCTATGACATCCCAAAGGGTATTTATTAAGTATTCAGAATACAGGCAGAGTAGCAAATGCAGTCACATTTAACACAGCCTCATTGCTTGTTTCAGTCAGAGTCGGTTTTGTCAAAAAAACCACTTGATTACTGAATCTTTTTAGACGACTTGTTACCATATCCATGATTATTAGATCATGGCCATAGGCTAGACACTGGTACATATATCCAGCTGTCAAAGTGAATTTAATCCATTAAACACAAAGGATAGCTATGGACAGGGCTGTTTTCTGTTTATGTATTAGGAAACCTTTTTAGACTAGTAATGCTTCCTCGAAGAAATTTAGGCAAATGTATTTATCTGTGCTTCCATATTTGGATTAGATTCAAATAAATTTACACAAATGAGAAGCATATGTAATCTGTGAAGGTGTGCTGAAACAGTTTCTAGAATGTTGCTGAGTCCTAGACTCAAATTAGCATTTCCACATTTTTAAATAACAGAACTCACATTTTAAAAGCTGTACATTAGATACAGCAAGAACTGAATAGAAAAAGAAAAATCCCAAAATTTTATCAACACAAGTAAAATATTGAATTACACAAGTGGAGACAGAAATTATAGACAAAAAGAAGGAGTGGATATTAACACTGAAAATATGTGCAGGCTAATTTAACTCTGCTTTGGTCATATGAAGTTATTCCTATTAATTCTTTCCAAGCCGACCACTTCCCTGAACAAAGGAAGTTGAAAAACACTTACTGTCTCTTCTACAGTGTGAACATTAGCCCTCATTTTACGGCTGAGGAAACTGCAAAATAGGGAAAAAAAAAAAAAAAGGAAAAAACCAACAAACAGTTCCTCAAAGAGACACGGGAACTATGAAGCAAGATATGGACAGAAATTTTGCCTCCTAGCTATGTCCTTTAAAACTCAAGATTATCCTCTCTTCATTGTGCAATAATACAATCTTGGCAAAAGTTTTTGATGGAGATATTAATGCCTGCTTTAGCTTATTTAAATTACAAAAATAACAGCACGAAGTACAAAGTGAGTAATAGTATGTCCTAGGAATTTGCTATTCCTAGTTAATTTCTAGTTATGAATTTGCAGGGAAAAAATCATTAAGACAAAGAAAATTCACACTTTATTTTGTTCATAACTGAGTATTCCATACTCCCATAATATAACAGATCTGATAAAACAGTAGCATAGATGGAAACAAAACCAGAGGATATTGAAAAGTATTGAGCATCTCAAAACGGAAGCTTGCTTACATGAATTACATGAGCTGCTCATTTCATTTTAGAATCAGTTCTCCAAGTATAAAGTTCTTTTAGAATTAGAATTTCAAAAGGTAAATACCTAACTTCTCATACTAAACTCATTTCAAATGTTATCTTTGCTAAGCCTGATGAAATCAGGCCAGTATTAATACATACTCACATATTCAGAAGACAATGAGCTTATCTCAGTGTGTTTCAGTGAACCTATTGCCACAATCCCAAAACCACTGCCTACTCAGTGTTAATTGACTCAAAGATTAACTGTGAAAGACCTTTTTTCCCCAAACATGACTTGAGACTAACTGGCAAAACAGTTAGAGGAAATTTGGGTTATTAATGTTGTGTTCATTCCCAAGGATAGGAAGAGAGCTTCAGCACACATGTCCGCTGATGCAGCATTACATTTGCTTAAAAAGGGAAAACAACAGGCAGACACCTTGCAGAGTCTAATTCCCTTGGTTCACACTCTCCATGGAATCAATGCTGACCTCTCCTTGGTACAGAATCTGGTCACCACGCCAAGGTCACTTACACCAACCACGACTTGTCTACCCAGGTTAGACCAACACATTTAAGAACCATAAGTAACACGTCCTGTCGAAACTGCTTAGAGCAGCAGCTCAGTAACACTCCCCAAGGCCGAGGCAACCTGAGGCTATGCTGCTTCCCTGCACACAGAAAGGGGCAAGAGGGGGCAGGGATCAAAAAACAAACCCAAGCAAAACAAAAGGATCACTAGGATCACGCACACATCTGCTACAGCAGGCAGAAAGTTCTTCTCAAGTACAAGTGAAGTATTATTTCATTCTTCCCTAACTTAATTTGGTAGGAGAAAAAAGAAGAATGAAGTGTTTGTTTAATTCTCATCTATATCTACTATTTCAGAGAAAGTGATAAAGCTAAAGACTACGTTACAGAAAAAGCTGCAAAGGATGGAGCAAGCTATATGGGTAACTTTAAAATTCTTCTCTTTTAGAGACTCTTTTGGTAATAAATGAACTCTTCAACATGGAAATCCCAGTCCTCATGAAAGAATATGCTGTACAGTGTTAATCACATTAATTGTTTCCTGGAGACTTAGAAAAGTTTTCACTTTTTCTTTATATTCGTCAGTTTAAAAATTGTTTGATCTTTTTAAATAAGGAAAAAATTAATCAACTCCATCGTCACAGCACATGTAGAAATGGATGTTACTGCTGACCAGAGCATCTGTGCTATACATGTTGCCTCTGAACTCCTACACTGAATCTTGGGGAAGAAAACATCACGTATCAAAAAAAAATTACATACCTGATGAGACACAAGAAATTCACAGCTTTTTCTTAATTTGATAACAAAACTACACTCCGAGGAAGAAATATTTATACACAAAGGCCTGTCCATGTTTGTTGATCCTAGGTAAGGTATATTTTCCAAATAAACACAGAACTACATATCTGCACAAGTGAATCTCCCCCATTAGTGTCACATTTAGGGTTCTGCAATATAAATAATATGGGAGCAAGGTAACCATTTTACTTAGAAAAACGGAAAATGTGAAGTTGAAAAGCATTACAAATATAACAGTGTATTTTCGTAACTGTTTTGCAGTAACCAAAATCATGGAGGAAACTCTAAAAACGTATTTTCGAAGTACTAAAACGGACAAGTACTGTAGGAAACGATGAAAGTCATACAGTGATACTTTAGTTATAAACACTACTTAGCTATTATGACAGCTCAATCTACGTATGCATTCAAGCTAAGGATGTTAAATATAATAATCGATCACAGCATACGATTTTTAAAAGCTGCAGCTTTATAAACAGGGGGTTCAACCAACAATTAGCTGTGAAAAAAAGAAAGCAATGTATTTTTAAAAAATCTATACTTCCCGCTCTTTTCACTACAGCTATGTGCTAATACTGACAAGGTACTTTTGGATCAATGCACCAAGCACTTCAGGAGATGCAACAGCTCTGCCAAGAATCCTGCCTTCAAAAGGACTTTCATTGCTATGGCAACAGCATGTTCTCCAGTATCCAATTCAGAGGAAACCTATGACACACACATGAGAGATGGCCAAACTCCGGCTGAGTCCTCACTGCAGCACAAGTCACATTGTTATATACACACCAGTTTCCACTTGCAGAAATATAAGGTACAAAACAGGTTTTTTGATGATAGTTTACAGGCCACTTAAATTACCTACAAATAAACAGCTGCATCTAGGAGAAAAAAATTCCATTCACTTTATAAAACAAACGTAGGCTATTTAAAAGCCAAAAGGAATATAACCATTGGCATCGAATATAAATTGCATGACACAGCATCTCCCAGACGTAGGCATTTACCCCTTCTCTAATGCCAATGTCCCCCAACAGGACGGGGGAAAAGGAAAAAGGAAGCATTAGTGCATAGTAAATAAGTAGGCTGAAGCTGTTATTCAGTACTCAACAAGTATCTTGAAAAAAAAAAAAAAAAAGGGTTTCATGAGTATAACGGACATAAATAAATACAAACTTCGGTTTTAATGCTTCACTCTAAAAAATAAAAATAAAAATAATGCAATCTGTTATAATGCTTCACCTTCTACTGAGAAATGAACTCACGAATGCAAAGCCTTGACAAGTCTTGAAAAGTATTCACCTAACAGGTAGAGTTTTAAGCATCCATGCCATATATATATATCATACTTGTAAGAGTTTGTATGCTACTATATAGGCACTAGCCAGTAATTCAAGCCATTAAAAAGGATAAAAAGGAAATTTACGTTACATATCCACTTCTGCACTTTTATTACAAGACAGTTTTCAAGAAGTAGACAAAACCCAGCCTGTTGTTGCTCACCTAAGTTCAGTCACCACAGATGGTCAGATATATCTTTCCCGTAACACAAAGGAAAATGTAACAACGTGGTTGCATTCTTTACGTTCCTGGCAACCCAAAAATAGTTTAGCAACCTTTAAGATTACTTCTGGTCGTACACTACAGCCCTCACATACTGAAAACTAACATACAAGTAGAAACTTTTTGTAAAGAATGACAACCTTCTTTAATATCTTGGCGGAAGAAAAAAGACTAACTTAACTTCTGTAGAAGTTGACTACTTCCCACTTAACAGGGGTTGACTTACAAAGAGGGGAAAATTAAAGGCCCTTGCACTGGTTTGTGAAAGCCTGACAGTCTGTTGGGAGAGTACGCTCTGGAGAATATATGGTCTCCCACTCCTAAAAGCCTCTCTCTGCTTTCTTTTGAAGTACTAGGCATTATCTAGGTTGTTTTGCAAGTAATAATAATATATTATTTAAAAAATACTCCAAATAAACTAATGAAATGAACAATTGAAAGGGAAAAAAAGATGGGGTTTTGGTTTATTTCGGTTTTTATTGGGATTTGGGGGTTTAGGAAGTTTTTTGTTTGGGTTTTTTCGTTAGGCTGTTGGGGGTTTTCCTCAGTTGAGAAGCTTTTTTAATTCAGCATCTTATGAGCACTTGCAAGAAAAATATCTAATTCAGATGTTCCTGTTATAAGTAATATTGACAAAGCTCATGCTCCATTTTTTTGTGTGCTTATTACTGTCCTCTGGCAAGGGAATATGATATCAGAGATATTTTCAAGGTTACCAAAATAAAAGCATTACACAGAGCAGAGAACACAAGTCAGACATTACATGCATTTATACACATAAAGTGGCAGAGATGAGCATTTCTTTTATAAAACCAAACTTAAGGAAAAATTTTTGTTTTCCCAAACCATTCAGTCACCCTGCATCTAAGCATCACAAGTGCTAATCTCCCACAGACGCACTACAAAATACAGCCATTTGAACTCTGCAGTAGTAAGCACCATGCATCATTTTTAGAAATATACAAAAGCTTTTCATTACTCCAAAACTCGGTCATCTTCATTAAATCACCATCTCTTCATAAAAGCCTTGGCTTCATTTAGCATTCAGGAAGATGAAAGAGCAGCTACCCTCCTTATGGATTACTTCTCTATTACAAGAGAATGTTTTGCACGTCAAAAGCAAACATTAAAGGATTAAATGATATAGTCGTTGCTGCTCTTGTTTATTTGCAGTGGGCAGTGAATAGAATTGCAAAGAAACAATCAGTGATTATTTTAAGCTGTGTTCTTTTGCAAGGATTATGACTCATGAAGTTGCTGCATAAAGAAACTGGAACGGGATAGGTGTCGCATTGAAAATCATTGAAATATCACAATATAAAAAATGCTTGTCCTACAAGCGAAGCTGTCTGGTTTAATCATTTCACAAAGTAGCCACAATAGCTTTTGGGATAACACCAAGACAATAGTATCTTGTATACAAATAAACAAAAAAATAAAAATATAAACAACGAATTCTATTCTCCTACAGAAGACTAAAAATAAATATACTTCAGAAAATCCTAATGTATCTCCACAGCATCCCACTAACACTAATGCAACACAGTAGAAAATTCAAAAGCTATTTGGTTACAAGCCATCCTTGCAGCACGCAAACTGCAAAATTCAATGACTTTATCATGGATTTATCTACATCTTTTAGGCTTTAAATATGTTTTACAACAGAACTAGAGAAACCAAGTTTGCAAAGCAATGTTATTTTAAACTAAACTCTTTACATTTTACTCATACGTTATATGCTAATAAGTATGAATCACACTCAGCTTTATGTTTTGCCAATTCTTTTGTCTGGTTCCCTTCTTACTGCCTCATTCAAGTACAAAAAAACAGTCTACTTTGGACTTTTAGGTAGATGTTAAAAATGCAGAGTGTACATACAAAAATAACCAATGTGGATTCAGTTTTTACTTTAGTTAAGACTTGGAATCATTCAATACGCTAAAGATTTTGTCTGTAAGACCTGAACATGGAAGAAAACAGGAAGACTACAAATTAATTCCCTCTCCAAAGACAATGATATATATATATATTAAAATTAGCAATATATTTTGGTCATCCTCTAAACAGAATAAATACAGACACCAGGTAATAATACAAAGTTCTTTTTTATACTGAATTAAGGGTAAACTTCAGTTTAAAATCAATTCCATTTAACACACAGAACATGCACATTCATGGTCTGATATTCATTGGTATTTTACCCACAAAGTGTACACAACTAGAAATGACCAAGTTTGGACTTTTTTTTACTAGGTATGTTTTTCTAAGAATTAGTTCTGCCTATTTATCTTTGTATGTAAGAAGGGGAAAAATACACCATCTAAAACGTAACTCAGGATACACTTGTATATAAAACCGCAACTTAAGTTTCTCCATGTTACCACTGCTTCATCTTCAGCAGCAGCAAATAGCTCTTGCAGAAACAAAACACAAACAAAATGCTTCCTGCATTTTGTTCACGTAAGTGAAAGGAGAACAGCAAAAGCAAGTGATTCAACTTATTACTAGAACTCCACGTAACTAACAAACTGATAAAGACACAGAGATACCACCCTTCCTGCGGCTACAACTGCTACAGAAAAAACGAGTCCGCAATTCCCAGGACAACAGACTTGAAAAGCACATCAAATGTCTCACATGCGTACAAAAAACAGTATAGGCAATCTCTGTAGGACTTCAGGAGCAAGAAATCAGGTCCACCACAATAAACAAGATCTACTTCAGAAAAAAAATTATTACTTCAAAAGTATCAGCTCTACGTGAAAAATATCTACTTATTTTCCACTT
>KZ505664.1:1128977-1169023 GCA_002844005.1 Limosa lapponica baueri | reverse complement strand
CGCCGCGCTAGCGGGGGCCCCAGGGAGCCGCCCGGGAGGCCGGGCCCGGCGACAAGTGGGGACAACCCCCTGTCCCGCTTAGGGACACCGCAACAGGCACCCGCCGACACATGAACGTCAGGGGAACGGAGCCCTCCCCGCCGCTCCCCGGCTCGTCCTGGCCCCCAGCAATGCGCGGGCCCCAAAAGACATTTTGACGCCCACTGAATCCAGATACCCTAAAATATGCCCAAATACAATTAATAGGTCAATATACAGACTTACTTTGCCAGATAAAATTGCACATGAATTACATCAAGCTTTAAACATTCAGCCGCAGCTTCCTCTTAGATACATACAATTAAAACCATAACACGTCAAAGCACAAAGGTGGGTCCGTTAAGGCCAGAGCCCCCCTCTGAGTGAACTCCGCGGGCCCCCGAAAGGGGCGATGCTAAGGGCGAGCCAGCCCCGCACTCTCCGTGCGGGAACGGGAGCCAACGAGAGCCCGGGCCCTGCCACCGCTGCGGGCAAATGGCAGTTCCGTGCTCCGTCTCCTTCCCGCGGGGCAGCACTGCCAGCCCGTCCCGCCGGGAAGTTCGTTCCATGTTTGGAAGCACCGTCAGGGCCTGGCGGAGGAGCGCGGTGCCGGTGCCCGGCCCGGTGCTCGGTGGCACACACCTCTCCCGAGCCTGCAGAGCCCCCAGGTGGCACCTACTCGCCACCACCTGGCTCTCGGCCTGCTCCTCTCTGACCCCAGCCGCCGAGGGCTGCCCGCCCTTCTCTCTAGAAGTGAGAATTAAACAGTTATAATCTCTGCAGTTAGTGGCATGTTATTCTTTCGGAGCAAGGGGACTTACAAAACACAAGGACAATGAAAAAGGGTATTTAGAATCCTGGAGCAGCTAGAGCGCTGCAGGGAGACAGAAGGGCAGGCTGTGTGGGGAGCGTTCACCCCTCACAGGCTGCTGCTTGGCAGTGCCCCAGCTTTGGGAAGCAGCAGGCTGTACAGAGGGCTCTCCAGCCCCACACCCGTCCCTTCCAACCCAACTCTTCCCACCCCCAGATCCCGACCGTGACATCTTCCGGAGGAAGGGGAGGGAGAGAACAAACTTACCACCCCCAGGGCAGAGACTGGAGATTCTGTGACCTTAAAACATTCTCCTCCGGTTTTCTCCCGTATATGCTGTGCACTGGATCATCATCTGGCCTTGTGATTCTATGAATATTCATATATTCGCCACTTAGAAATGCAGGAAGCAATTTGTATTAAAATATCAACACAATGACTTCCATTCTCTGTGCCCCTGAGGGACATAAATATGTACTTTTTCCCTTTGATGTATAAATAATACTTCACTTTAGAGGAAAGCACCTCGTGACAGAGATCATTATACATTTCATGAGGAACGGCCTTTAACATACTTAGGTTACAGGGAAGATCCCCTATCTACATACTGTGAAAATACTGTTTCTCTTGAAGCGTTACTTTTTAACAAGTTTGGTACTCTACCAGTTAGTGCAGCTGCAACACTGATAAACATGGATTAGAAAACTGATGAAACCTAAAGAGGATGGAAGCAGTAATGCTAGCAATTATTTGTATTGATGGGTAATTGCATTAAAACTGAAACTTAATTTCAAATACAATACTTTTTATTTGCCTTTCAACCTAAGGTTTAAAGGTTTACATTCATAGGCTTTTATTTGCAGCTAGAAACTTTGAGTGGATGAGGACAGATCCAGATAATCCATGACATAGGGTTTAAAGATACACAAAATACCATAAGATATTCCATTTGGTCCACAATGATATGTCCCTTCCTCATGCAGAAGCTGGCAGTGAGCACGCTCCTTACCAAAAGTCACATCACAGCAGCCATTTCTCTGCATGACATCTTTGTGGGTTGAGTGTCCTCTTTGAAAAAAAACTTCATTTCCAGGCACCTGTAGAAAAATGACCAGAATATAAATGAATTTTCCAGGAATTATGCCAGACAATTTAGCGAGTATCCAATGCCTCAGGAAAGGTGTGCTTTGGCCTGAAACGTACTATTGAGTCTGACCTCAAGGAGATTGCTCGGGGGACCCAAAATTGCAATGAGTTGGACAGTTCAGAAATTTCAAAAGAAACTCATGCAGGTAGCTGGATTAAAACTATTGTGAAAGAGGTCAGTAGCTTTGACATCCTGCATTACAATACAATTCTAAAAATAAATTTAACCTAATGTTTCCTGGGTACATCATGCGCCACATTGGTCAGATTGGGAATCTTTAACCTCTCTTCATTTAACACAGGTCGGAACTAACATGTAGACTCAGAACACCCAGGCACAATATTCTACCTCCATGAAACATTGTCTTCCATCTATTCCCCGAATCTCCACCCCCTTTCTGAAGCAGCGAATTACTTAGTATCCTTTCGTCTCTGCCACTCCCTAGAAATTCTTCCTGTTCACTGCAAAGATAGGAGTTTAAAAAAAAAAGCATTGCATATCCTTATCCTGTCAGTCATACACAGAAAACGAAACAGAAAACAATGTGGTCAACAGTAAAAAAAAAATAAAACACCACCAAAAAACCCAAAACAAACAAACTCTCTATTTTTAGCAACTTAGAGATCTTTATGAGAAAAGATGACTCAGTAAGACTTTATAAACATTTTAAAACGTTTGAATAAATAGGTATCTGAAACCTGGTTCAGACAATTACAACAGTTCTCCATTTGCAACAAAGAAAATACTTCCAAGTTCATTCCTGTTTCAATCCCTAATTAACAGTCTTCCCTTAAATACGTGCAAATGCAGCAAACACACTACACAAATCACACAAAAATGAAAAACTTCCAGCTCTGCTGTGACACAACGGTCCCCTCCTTATACTTTACATAGAAGGCTGTAACGCTACCATCGTCTGCAACTGTTAGACTCTTTTTTCTATCGCTTCTTTAAAAATAAAAGGTCTTCACCACCTAGGGAGCAACTTATCAGATGGATAGCACAGAAATATAGGAGCAACCACAAATACCAATCATTTTGCTAGTGATTTTGTGAGCAAGGACTCTAGCAATCAGGGCTGAAGTCCTGAAGATGCTTTCCCATCATATTACCACTGGTGAAATTTCTATCTAGATAAATTAATTTATTCGTCTTGTGGATAAATACACTTCCCTTAGAGAAGTCTTAGGTCTGTTGTGGAGTAGTGCAAGTAATAGGCAGGTAAACCCATGCACACAAAGTCAGCAGTGAACTCCAGACTGACAGAGCATACAACACAACTGTAAATCTTTATGGTAACAGCCCTGACAGCTGATCTACCAACATCAATATGGTCAGCTACCAACCAGAGCAATCAGGGAATTGCTAGTTGCCAGATGGCGATGGCAACATTCTTCCGCGTGCTTCAACATGACCATGAAAATGAAGAATTACATACAGGACATAAAAAAATTAAGAGGAATATAAAACCCAAATCACTTGAGCACAAAACCCTGAAAATAATCACACTCATACGCTGTCGCCACAGCCTTCATGAATTGCTTTCCACCCACTCCTTAAAGGAAAAATATTTGATACAGCAGGCAGCTGTTGTGCATTCAGGGATGTGAGAAAATGTATTCCATATTACTATTTAATGTATCATGCCTGTGTGGATAAAATCATTAAGCTTGCATGTCTCCTTTTGGTTTATTTATTCTTAAATTTACACCCACTGAATTAATTCACCACCACCACCCAAACCATGCGAGTCCTAGGCTGTTTCCGACAGAGCATTTGACCCAGGCTGGAATCTTCACCGGAACGGCTCCTTTAAATCAACACGTATGTGCTCAGCCTGCATCCACAGCCAGCAATTTATCCATGATAAATGCCATTGCTCAGCAAATCCATAGCCCTGGAGAGAAGTCAGCAAACCTCCTTTCCTGCTCCAGCCTTTTTTTTTTTTTCCCCCCACAACAAATTCCTACTCTCACCTAAGCCACTGAATCCTTTGTACTGCTTCCAGTAGACTTCCCAGTACAGACAGCAACGCTCATTTGGAGTCAGCAATAAGGAGAACACAACCTTGTTTCCTGCAACTAACACGGACAGGGCAATTTCATTTTCTCCCTGACTTGTTCCTGGGGACTGTACCTGGAATCTGACCCAGGCCAATAAAAAGTAATTACAATATTTTTGTTGTCATCCGTGAAACTTTTGGATTAAGCTCTCGGGGAAGGCACTGTGTTCTTCCTACAGCTCTTCCTTCCAGACCAGACTTAGGAAGAGTATCCTACAAGTGAGCTTACAGCTATGTTCCTATGGCCAAGCCTCATGATTGCGCAGTGCTTGCTGTTATCAGTACAGCCCATCTTCCAGATAACTGAATTTGCTGCCTCACTCACTGCCTGCTATATTTACCTCCCGGTAATTAAAATTATATAACATATACATTACATAACATATCCTACAAGGGGGAAGATTTAGAACATTTGCGGGAGGCTGCCATGGTGAAACCTCTCGCCAAGCAGCGCTGCTTACGAGGGGAGCAGAGGGAGCCTGCAGGCTGACTCCCGGGAAGTCAAACCCTGCTTCCGCGGGAGCACTGGCGGCCACACCGAATTTGTTACTGCTGCGGACAAAGTGTTCGCCGACAACCACTTTTGGCTAAGCGGGAAATAGCGAAACGCGTTAGCTCGCCGTACGGGCCGATCTTCACAGGAGGCGTTCTTGCAAAAGTAGAAAGCAGAAGGTTGAACGGGGGGGGCGGGGAGGAAAGAAAAGGAAAAAAAAAAAACAAACCAAAAACGATTAAACAGAGAAATCCCTGCGGGCAGGGAGGCGGCGGCGCCCCGGGGCGCGCAGAGCCTGGCTGCTCCGGCGGAGCGGAGCTGGCCCCGCCCGGCCCCGGCCCCACCACCCCCAGCGCGGGCCGGAGGCCCCTCCGCCCGAAGGCGGCCGAAAGTTGCGCGTGTCCGAACAATGCGGAGAGGACTATTTGTCCTTCCGCCGGCCGGCTGTGACGGGAGGGGGCGGTGCGGACCGCCCAGCCCGCGGAGCGGCGGCGCCCGGAATGGCTCCTCCCTGCGCGGGGGGAATCTCGCGTCCCCCCCCTTCCCTGCTGCCGTCCTGCCGCCGCCGGGAGAAGCAGGGCCGCCGCCCGCCCCGGGGCCCTCGGGCTCCCCGCCGGGTCCCCGCTCCGGGCCAGGGGTTAGAGGCGCGCAGCGCGGCTTGGCGGCCGTGTGCGCCGGGGACACTGCCCTTCCTCCCGCTGGTAGTCCCAGCAACGAACCTGGACACCACCGGCGGCAGTGAACAGTTTAAATCAAAAAGTGACTTTAAATTCACACAGGAGGCGGTTTCGGTACTTACTCTGTTTAAGTAAACCGTTTTTAAATTAACCAAAACCAATTAACAAGTTGACGTTAAAAGCAACGTAATGTTTTCTTGCTTTTACAGTACCTTGCTACTTGAAGAGAAATAAGTAGTCACAGGAGATTTACACTAGCTTAATAAAATTATTCGAAGATTATACTGTCTTCAAAGGTGACTTTAAAAAAATCAGTATGATATAAAGCTTAATTTAAATGAACACCTAAACATATTCCTAAGCAAAGCATTCATTACATCAAAAGCAGATTGATATCCCTGGAGGAAAGAGTTGCTCTTTCCAGCGAATCTCGACCTTTCTGTGCAGCAGCCCCGGGGAACGGCCACACCAATCCCTTCTGCCAGGGGAGGGAAGGTTGGGGAGCCCGAGCCCCCCAGTGCAGCAGGGCTCGGCTGCTGGAGGGACAGGCTGCAGGCAAAACCAGCCCGGGGTCTCTGCTGCTGCACCCCTCCAGAGCTCTTCATTTTGAGAAAACTCATTTATAGACTCAGAACTAACAGAGATTACAACCAAGAATCATGCAACTGAGATTATAAAAGGGAGTTATTTTCAGTGGGGAAACGAATACAAAGTTTTAAGCTTCCTAGATAAACTATATGCCCTTCACTACAAACTTTTATGATGGATTGCATCATGCAGTTCAATGTGAGCAGTTTTTAAATATCCCAAGGATAAGCACTACTGAAAGCTTATCCCAAGGATAAGCACTGCTGAAAGGGACTGGGGCAAAGCATCTCTCACCAAGAAGTTCTCTCACCCTGCGAGACGTTGGCTAGATAGTCACAATGGAGGTCATTTGCAGAGAGGATAGAGCACGAGTATCACCATTTTTAGCCTGCTTTCCTCAGGAAATCACTCGCAGACAACTACACGGTGTTCATGTGGATAGATGTGTTTCCTTAATAAATTATGAACTTATTTGCTAATTTCAACCAAGCGAAACGAGGAGATCACATCACACACAGTTAATGGAAACAGAGATTAAAGCAGAAAAAGAGGAGATTGTGTCAGTGCACCTACTGAAGGAAATACTAGTTGAGGTCAATCCTTGTCAGCAACCAAAGAACCCAGACAGAGGATGCAAAGCCAGAGGAAGGGAACTTTATGTAGTTTCCCTTCTGGCAGAACAATTTCTGGTATTCCGCCTGCCACTGGGAGCTGGAACCACCAATCTGCTTCACACAGACCTTTTTGAGCATTTCCCCATCTCCAAAGTTTCACAGGAGCCAGGAAATAATTGCTTTAATGTAATCAAAAGCCATATAACCCACAGATAATGTTTTCCATTCTAAAATTGCTTGAAAGAATGTAACTGAAGTCTGACTACAGCCATTCATCAGCCAGTCCCAGATGGGCCTCTCATGCACGAGATTCCCACTGAACAACAATTCCCTCCTCGGCACTGAAGGGAACAGGTTCTCTCCCTTGAACAACTAATGGACCATCAGATTACACATTCTGGGGAACCAAGGGATGTCAGAGAAGGCCAAATTTACAAAAGAAAATCACAGCTTTGAAGAACAGTAGGAACACTTTATATCAAGCACATAGAACTACACTTTAAATTACACTGAAAAAAGTTTCATTTCTTAAATCAGTGGAGTGGTAATACATAGCATTGGTATTATTTTCTGTCGTTGGTTTGGGATTATTATTTTTTAAGGTTTTAGGAAAAAAAAATCTTAAAGTTCTATTTTAAGACTGTGGCAACCTCTTCTTAGGTGGAATCTCATATGGAGAAAAATGTGAATATTCAAGTATTTCCTTCCCCATTTGTTATCATGATTATTTTTGTCCAACAATATCTGCAGAGCACATTAGATCAATCTTCATCTGGAAATACAATTGTGGATAGTCTCCTTGTCATATGTATTTATAATTTCATTCTAATTAATATAAATATTTCTGATAGAAATAAGGGACAGTCTTGCAAGTGCTCTGTTCATAGAACTATTGACTAACTACATTTAATGTTCTTTTTACATGAATCATTAAGGGTTGAGCTCCACAAAATATGTCTCATCCCCCATAATTTGCCCTTATGTGGCTCTTAACACAGTGAAATCTAGGGGAGCTGACTCAATTACTGAAGATCATCTAAGATGCAGAAAATCCTCGTTCTCTGTCTCAGTGGGAAAAAAAAGTTTCAGAAATAATAATGTGATAGGGTTACTGTGTACAGCATATTGCTATTTTGACCATAAAGTGTTTCCATGACAGACATGCAAATATTCAAAGCCAGATGACTTCAACAATGGTACCCATGCTTTTGATGAACTAGTTTGCATTATCTCATCTGATCCCCTCTTTTATCATATGTAGATGAGACATCTTATGCATTCACATGGTTTTGACATTGTCACATGCAGATACTTATTGCAACTACATAGTTTCCAGATGCTACAGAACAGTACAGCATCCTATTCAACAATGTGCCCACCAGAAATTTTATGAGTTTGCACTCAAACTAGAAACACAGAAAATTATGCATCTTATACCATGTTGCAGGTCGTTCATACAGGTCTCAAGTCTAGAACTGAAGTATGCTTCAAACAAAGTGAATTTTTTAGGTTTTAGTTTTACCTTTCTTTTTTTTGAGAGGGGTTTACTTTCTAAACAGCATATTTATGCTTTCAGTTCTTCTGTGCTTATACAGCATTAGTTATAACTTCCAGAGCCATCATAAATCACCAGTAATCCTACCCTAGCTGCAGGTCCTGGAGACCTGGCATGTGTCAAACAGAGGCTTCTGAATGAAATATGACCTTTAATCAAGTTTCAACAGCTTATAAGAACAGAGAACATAAGAAAGGCCATGCTGCTCAGACCAAAGGTCCGCCTAGCCCAGCAGCCTGTCTCCAAAATAACAAGCCAGTATAGTGTCCATTCTTTTCAGTTTAATCTCTCATGTTCTCAATGTACTGACTATTCAGTGGGATTCTGGAGAGTGGAGATAAGTTTGGCCCTGTGCCCATTCCTGGTACTGCATAGTTTCCAGAGTAATGAGAAAAAACAATCATTAGCCAGTATGGGACATGCAGGGAAGTAGGACAGAACCAGGCATGAACAGAGCCATCCTGTACCTGCCACATTTGCCCTTCTGCCAATAAGAAATTTAATAAGTTCTCAAGCAAGAAGATGCATTTCATTGTTGGTCTTAATGGCTACTGAGGGCTTATCCTTTATGCATTTCTTTGGTTCACATTGAACTGTTTTAACTACTGCAGTTGTACATGTAGAGACCAGGAAAAAAAGAGTCAGCAAGTAATGAAACTTTTTAATACTGTCAACGGAGGAAACACATTCCATGAGGTCAACTCTTTGAAAGTCAGTAACGGAGATCCAAGTCTTGAGGGAGAAGACTTGTATTTGTTTGCCATCAAATACAGGATAAATATATTGCTACTGAAAGTTCTAAGGGCCAAGTTTGATTTCTGATAAAATCTGAGATTTTAGTCAGTCATTTTACATTCCCTACATCACCTTATCTCTTGTTGTAAAATTAAGGTTTTACAATATGGAACACACTGTGATCAGCCCAGGGTTTCATGCTTAGTTTGCTACTATATCCAAATGTTGGGCTGACGGAGCAGAATTGTTAAAGGTCAGTCTCTCTCTGCATTTGTCTTAGTAGGACTCAGGATCTTCTACTCAGATTCTTATTTTCATGAGACTTGTAGGGATTTAGTATCTTTGAGTCAAGCACCCTCTGTTAAATTGGATTAACATTGGGTAATACATTTAAAGGTTATTGGAAAGACAAATAGAAGAGCTGGTAGTGCAACCACATAAACATGTCTTCCCTTAAGAAAAAACAGAATAAAAGCAGTTATAAAAGGTACTTGCCATAATATTGCTCTGATTGAAGTCGATGAATATGAAGCTATTGGCTTCAAAGGAGGACCACAGCGTAACCCATTTAGTGTCCCTTCGATAATATTTCCAGCACAAGCGTCACAGTCTGTCAAAATAATTCATATTACATGTGGAAATTTTTCATTAAGTTCCATAAGAAAAATTGTTATTTCAAAGTCAAGAGATTTTTCTAACATTGTTTCGTATTAATCCCCTCTTTTTCAAACTGCACAAAAAATTCAAATTAGTTGTACAGCTCAAGGCAATTCCAAAGTTTACATTCATTGTTGATGGTGATTGAAGTGATGGTTATTAGAGACCTGAGCAGCTGTATTGCCATCAGGGTCCTGGCTCAGAACTGAAAATTGAGGGGTTGCTGAGCCCAAGCTGAAGTTCAGACCATACTTTTATCTCTGAGAGGCAAGAATTATGGCACAGTTTGCAAATTTTTTCCATGTCAGACTCAGTTTAAGGTTTTTGAAAGGCTACTGTTGCATAAATAAGTCTGAATATTGCCTTCCACTTCATAGCTTTAAATGTTACAATCCCTGCTCTTATTTTTAATGTTAAGAAAAATATTTTAGCAGCACAAATAGAAGACTTGCAGCAGAGTCTTGCACCCCTGAACCATCTCAAAGTTTTAAGTTTCTCTTCAGTGGAGCCGGGATTTTCTCTCTGGGCATTCAAGTCTGCCAATATTCGAGTAACTGTATAGGTCAGATGCGTTTTCTTTATCTCAGTTGCCTCACATGTAAAATGAGAGCAGACAATAACCTCTCTTAAAGGGTTGCCAAGAGGAACTAAACTATAAGATCTTCAAATGAAACACATAGTAAAAAAAGGTTTTAAGTAATTTAACATTTAAAACTAGAAATGGGTAATATTCTGCATACCTATATGACTGTATTTTAATTTTGGATTATAGGATAGAAGTACACAGAAAAAACCTTAGGTAACTTATACAAGTTAGCACTAGGGTTATACTACCCTCCTTTAAAAAAGCTAGTAATGTTAATCTAAAAAAATCCTCATTATTGCTATTTCATACACAATGATTTAAAGAGACACTGCCCTATAACTTCTTTAAATATCTTTTCAAACTTTATCAGAAATATATTTAAAAATTACCGCCTGTAGAAGTATTACTAGAATGTATAAATATGACCTGCATTTCCCAACAGCTGTACAGTACCTAAAAAATATCTTAGGATTGTATTACCTGTGAAAGCAAGGATTTTCTAAATAATTTTTTATATGCAGAGATCGTAATTTTAACGTTCTATGTAAAATCCCACTTACCCAATTTCTCTGTTCCTCTGATCGTATTTTAAAATATGTATTCATTTCAATAGGAAACAGTTTCTATGGTTACACCTTCTACCTGATATTATAAAAACACTGTGAAACATATGTTGCAACTCAGGATCAATATAGCCTTTAAACTCTCCTTAAATCAAATAATTAAAAAGGAACTATTAGAGTATCAGTTTAGAACTGCTTGTTGGGAGGAGGTGGTGTTTGTTGTTTTTGTTTTTTTTTGTTTTAGGCTGCAGCTTTGTATTTGTATATTGCATTTATGGTGGTTAAGCTGGAATGGTAAAATAGCATGAGGTATGTATATCTAAAAATGAAACTGTTTTACGCCTTAGTTTGTGAGACAAGGCCATTTCTTGGACAACTCCAAACACGCAGGAAAATTTCTTTGGGCATCTGTAGTTTATAAATAAAATAAAACAAAACATTATCAATTATTACTACGAATTATTACTTATTTGCATTTCACATTTTCAAACTATGTTTTTCACCCCTCCATTATAGGATACACAATATCCAAACAGGATGGTATAGGCTTTAGATGTCCGGAACTGTAATATCCAGTGTAGATGCAAGTCTGGGAAGAAGGCCATAGAACAGGTAAAGCTTAACTTTGAAAAAGAGGTCTCCAGCTTCTATTTTGCATAGGAGAGGCTTTATTTTGACTCTCTTTGATAAAAAAAGAGTTTGAACAAGCCTGTATGAGCTTTCTTGAGACATGAAAAGTTTCCTGTGGGACTGCTTTTCACGTTACCAGTTAATGATAAACAGTGATACTGTAGCACATAAGCAACTCTAACTGGCATGACACAATAGAATACCAGAACTGTTGCTATTATATCATGATATTCATGATACTGGTCTTGTGACCTGCCCAGTGCCTCCTTCTTGGTCTGACTTAGCTCTGCTGTACCTAGGATAGCTGGTCGTTCCCACATATCATTTTATCTGTTGATCTTCTGAGGTCCCTTCCAACGTGAGTTATCCTATCATCTTGTGATCCTATGATTCTTCATATTAGTTGGTTTAATGATTCTTTTAAGCCCTCACACCAGCAGAGAAATTGTTCATGAAGAATTGCTATTGGTACATAAAACTTTCTCCCAGAGGATGGAATGCTGATGCCTCTGACCTACGGTCAGCCTTTAGAAAGGTTAACAATGAAAATCAGATAGTCTCTCAAATGTAGCAAAAAAATCAAGACATTTTGTTTAGCATAATGTAAAGCCAAATTAAAACTAGGACAGAAAGCTTTTGGGGGAATAGATACATGGTAAATAAAAGTGGCTGCTGCCACTGCCACCCTGCAGGGCCTTATAAGATATCATGGAATGTGTCAATGTGATTTATTTTTATGAATTATTCCTATGGGCATTATGTATGTATTCTGTGAAGATTAAAAGGAGTTGCTTCTTTAGAGATACTACATTAAGAATCACCATAATATTATAATTTAATTTTATAAAATAAAAGATCCCACTCACTGAAAATAAATTAGTATAATAGAATAAACATTGTATACAAATTCCATCACAGAACATTTCACAAGGCTGAACACATTTTTAAAAGCCAATGAAATTAGAAATGAAAGAGATGAGGCAATGAGCAAAAATAATTTCCAATTTTGAAGCTGTGTACTCAAAGACATATTTCCTGTACTGTAGGATTTAATTTTCTTAATTATATCTGTTAGCCTTTCATGAACTTACGAAGTGGTTCCCACTGTTGCTCTCTCTTGGTTTTTTTTGGTAGTTTTTTGTTTTTCTTTGTTTGTTTTGTTGGTGTTTTTTTTTTTTTTGGTTTGGGTTTTTTGTTTTTGGTTTTGGTTTTTTTTTAAGAGGGTACCAGTCTGTCAAGTCCGTCAATTGCCTGTAGAGGCACCGGTTTCAGAAAAATCTGTAATTTCAACTGCCATTGAGCAATACTATGATTACCTCAAAAACATTATTTCCAGTGGGTTTTATGTATTTCTAATACTGAAGGTCAAACTACACTTTATACAGGACTACTAACTATATATGTAAGTTTCTATAATAATTAATCACAACAGAATAGCATGTTTTTCTGTGCAGTGCAGTAGCTTTAAGAAGTGAACAGCCTATTTGCTACAGCATCAGAAAGCATTTAATGAATGGCCCCTAGAGCCAGTGCTGATTACCTTCTTGGTTCTGACTGTAGGTACGAAGTTTCCACCAGAGCACACTTATTTCTAATGGGTGCCGATTTTGATGTAGACAGTACTCCCTATACTTTTAGTCAGTGCTGTCTGGGAAAACTATCACTGTGTGCAGGAAGACTGTCAGAATTCTCTTTCACAAAAACCTTCTAGGACTAGACCTGGCTGTTGACTATGGCTGACATCCACACTGAAGGGCTCAACTCTGAACTGAACACTTTGTCAGCTACAACCTGAACATGTTTAAAGCTTTAGGCAATACAGAAGGTTTCGCTCCTGTGCATGACAGGACATGAAAATAATCCATGTTTCCACTTTATACATAAGGCAAATACCTAATTCTAAAAAAAATCTCATATCCTTAAGTTTAAAGATTATTAGTTCCTTTAATTTTGTGTATATGTAGATAACTATTGTAATCTTTTCATATTTCTTTATTGCTTTTTTTTTTCCTTCCTGTCTCACAGTGTGTTGTGATTAAGGTAGGTTTTTGGTTCTTAGAATTGTTTTGTCTTCATCAGTAAATGCAAATTTGTGGCAGACCACTTATGCATCAGAATGTAACTGTACTTGTACATTAATTATATACATATATGTCTACATACATATTTATGTGTATATATGTTAACTATAGCACAATGTACTTGAGACATATTATAAAATAATTGCTAAAAACATTATTTATTAAATTAAAATTTCTTTTTAACAGATGTTCCAAGTACGTACCTGAATATAGAGTCTCTTTAATATAGATTTAGGTCCAGTTAAGGGAGCTTCTTAAAAACACCCATAGACACAAAAGCAAGAGAAATCGGGAAAATTGATTCTGTCACGTTCTGGAGGTAGTTATAAAGCAATTTATTGTTTATGGAAGGACTTCAAAAACTCATAAGCATTTGGGGCACCATGTATTGGAAAGGAAGTCAAGTTCATAAACAACTCACCAAATGTTACAGAAGAAGGAGAATGATCCTGGGTATCTTAGAGAACAGTGATATATATCCAAAGGCTGTTCCAGAGTAACAAGAAATCTAGGGAATGAAAAACATCTGTCAATGTTCTCCTGTTTTCTCTACACATATATTCTCTTTATGCTACTAATGGTAAAAAGACACTGCCTTAGAAATCACATCACAAAATCTGGTGTTCTGCATCAGGGCCCTGAGTGCAGTAATAAGCTCTCTCAGTAATTGCTCTGACCAGCCTCACCTGAATCTGCCCACACCTTTGACCAGGGACTCCATTTAAGCTCAGGTTGTGCCTTTCACCCCCTTCCTAGGCTGCATCTTAGGTATGTTTGCTGCTGACCCTGTTCCTGAAGTGCTATTGGGTATGCCTTGATGGACCTTGGACCGCCTCTTGCCTGATGATCACTGGACCACTAATAGGACTTATTACTTGTCTGTTTCTGGTGCTGTAAGACCATGTCCTGAGGTGATGTCCTTGCCTAGCCTGCACTGTGGCCACCCCTTAGCTACCAGCTCAACTTCCCTTAGGAGGCAACCTGCTCTTGCTGTTCCCTGATCTTGTGCTTGAACTGCATTCCTACAGATGGTGAGAAGAATTCCTGTAGGGTTAGCAACATGGAAAGCTTGTAAGTAGTAACTGAAATCTTCACTCATTCACTCATCTTGTGATGGAAGGTAAGCTGCAGCCAGACTGATGGGCCCTTTCTGGGCTTGCAGTTTGTAACCATAACTCAAATAGCTTTGGAACCTACACAGATCGGTGCAAAAGTACACAGTATGTGATACCATCCAGGTAGTTACTGTTGTAACAAATACTGAGATATGACTTTTATATAAGAGACAACTTTCATAATAAATATGTACTTGTTTATTTTATAATGTATTAGCATGTAAGTAATGGGACAATTACTGGAAAACAATTACTGCAAGAAATGTGTTTCATGACTGATGCCCATCTTGCCCATTAACTAAGTCTTGACCATTATATTTACTTTTTATTGTAAGAGAACAGAGCAAGTGTGTGGTTTTTTTTATAAAACACAAAACTCTCTGTACTATCTTCCAGAGATTTTTAAGCAGAATGGCAGCATACCTCATCTAGCCATTGCTCAATTTCAACTTCCAAAACATGTTTTAAAGAGTTAAGTACTAATCAAAATTTTTGCATCCACACAAAATAGTCTCTCTGAGTCATTTATCAGTGAAGTGTTAGGAATGAGTCATAATTTTACAAAATCCCATTTTTCTATAGTATATTAAATGTAAAAGCATGTCAAACATATTGCTACTAAGGTTTATTGTTAAGTTTGCCAAAAGCATTTTGTTCAAAGTAATGTTTGCTGTATTTCATATAGCTTGAAGTCTAAATTGAATGAGCTGCTTTGCTGCAGTCAACAGGAGAATTCTTTCCCTGCCTCAACTCTTTGCCATGAGCAGCAATGGTGTCAGCATTGAACTATGCTACAAACATTAGTGGTGCTAATTTGCAACTATGCCTTGAGCAGTTGTGGAGTGTCTTTGCCACTATACCTTTATCTTTAATGCAAGATCAACGAATGACGATGCTACATAGTTGGCCCTTCTCTAGTGGCCCCAATCTCAGTCTCTCACTTACTGTACATTAAAGAAACTGCATTCTCTTCTATAGGCTAAAAGGTTTAGATGTCTGCCTGAATTTGTAGCCTATTCCAGGCACATATGCTTTGCATTAGGCAAGTGAGTGCCATATCTCACATATGCACGCTGGGTATAGGATTAGTCATTTATTGAAGTGTTACCAGGAAAAAAAAAAATCACAGCAGCTAATACAGACATGAAAATATAAGTAATCTGTGTTGGGTCTCACTGACTTTAGTCCAGAAGGCTCTGTGTATCATTTACGTCCTACTATATAATTCAAACTCTTTCATCTAGAGAATACCCTAAATAAGCAGTACAAGAATGCAAGGAGCCTCTAATTTATATACATGGTGATAATACTCTAAAGCATTCCTTTAGTTTTGACATTCATGCTCTGAAGTGTGCAGGGTTTGTAAACGTGGTGATTCAACCATTACTTTTTCAGGGTTAATTTGAAATTACACACTACCCAGATCACATTGAAAGACTGTGGGAGTCTCTATGTGAAAATTATTGACAACTGAAACCCAACTACAATCTTTTTATGCACCCTTCTGCAGCCCTCCCCAATCGTGATTCATGAGAATCAATATAAGTTGCGCTGTCTAGAAAAGAGGACTTGATTCTAAATGTGGTGTATGTTTGTCTAAGCCATAAAAATACTATGGAAGGAGAGGCCCAAGGCTAAAATAGCAGGTGTTTTTCAAGCTAGAATTGAAATCAATTGGCGGCACTGCATGGGGGAAGCTTGCACAGTATCTTTCTGAACTCTGATTTAAGCAAGTGTTTGCAACCCTTCTTTTCATGAAGTTAAGATTATCTATTTTTTTTTCAATAAATTATTTAAAAATATCACTTCTAATCAGTCCTTTTCATGTTAAAAAGATTTGCTGAGCTTCCTGACAGAAAAATCTAATAATTTCTTGGATACAAGCAAGAGTTAATATAAAATTGCAGATCTTTTCTAAGTGTTTTGAGCAGTGGCTTTATGATTGCAAAGTCTGTCAGGTTTTTTTAATGGCTCACATTTCAGTATCAGAACTATGGGTGGCATCAGGTGTCTAAGTTTTGCACCATTTAAACCTGGCAGCTGTTTAACTTACCTTTGTTGAATAATAAAACCTTCTTGGAATAAAAAAAAGGGAATTTTCAATAAGACTAGTCAGAGCAAGATCACTAGATGCCACTTTAAGTGCATTACACAGCTCTTCAGAGCGTTTCACTGAGTATAGGTACAATTTCAAAGGGACAGATTTTCTAGGTTTCTGAACTTTGTGCTCCTCAGCCAGTAAGGAAAGACCCAAAACAGGGCTGACAGCAAGCATAAAATGAGTGAAACAGGATGCAACAGCTCACTGCCTATAACTGCCAATCTTAACGGGGGAAGGGACTATAACACCCTAGGGTAAGGTGGGGAGGGTGACCCTAGTCCTCTGGGTCACTGCTAAGTAGGAAGGATTAGAGCATTCCCCAGGTTGCTGGCATCTGTTATAGCCAAAGCATAACTGCGACAGCAGAAATTTGCTACAGCAAAGAATAATGTGCCCATCTTAACAAGATTTCTTGCTGTTCTTGCACTAAGGAGTGCCTTTGTCCTGGCCACAAGGAAGGTTACTGTCTAGGCTGCTTGCTGTCCTTCATGCTACTCTTCATCAGTTATTGATTTACTATAGGCACTGCTCAGCAGTGCTCAGGATGGTCAGCATGAAGATTCTTCCTGTAATCACTGAAGGTTTACTCCATCATTTCTTACCCATGTTTATGTCATTCTGGAGGTAGACTGTATTTCTAGGTGCTATTAAACAATTACATTTCAAAGGATCAGGAATGTATCTTTCCTTTTTTTAAGCAGAGCATGGCCAGACTCTTCTCAGTGACAGGACAATAGGCACAACCTGAAACACATTAAATTCCATCTAAATGTAGGAAAACACTTTACTGTGAGGGTGACTGGATGCTGGAATAGGTTGTTGAGAGTGATTGTGGAGTCTCCATTCTTGGAGACGTGGCCCTGGGCAACCTGCTTTACCTGACACTGCTTGAGCAGGGGCGTTGGACTACATAGAATTTAGGTGTCTTCCAACCTCAACTATCCTGTGATTCTGTAATTACACCACCTTCTTTAATGCAGCCATCATATGACTTATGCCTTTTACTTTGAGATTAGACAACTGTAATTGATTCAACAGGGCAAAGCATCATGACCACTGAGAATATGAAGCTGTTAGAGATTCAGAGCCTAATGGTGAAAATGAGATACCTAAAAACAAATAGATCACTTTACTTTGTCATGTCTATCCTGACTTGTGTGTGTTTGAAGAGGAATCTGAAAAAGTTGGGCTGATTACGTGTTACCATCCTGGAATTGCCCTAAATAACAGACTGCATCTCTCCCTCTCTGTTCCACATAGTGAGCAGCAGAGGTGACAAAGCTAGCTGATGTGCCACTGGCAGAACTGTCTGCCAGCATCTCTCCCCACTGCCACATCTTCCCCTCCAGTCTTGAATAGGCAGGTGGTGTTAACTTAAGCTACTCTATAAAGCTGCAGGAGTTTCACAGGAGAGAGACACTGAGAAGATTCTCTTTGGAATTAGCAGGGTATTTTCACTCTTTCAAATGTTCTGAGGACAAGCACTGTCTGCTGCTTGCTGTACAGTGTTTGTAGGCATTACTGATTTACAAAAGGGTAATTTTAAAGAATGAGGAAGATCACAAGTATTTTGGTTGAAAATGTTGTCTTTGTACCTTCCGAATAAACAAAGTTTGAAATTCAGCTTTCTTACACTCTGTTTTCTCCCCCTAAATGTTAGAGGTGAAGTGTCATTCAGGTGTGTTGGAATATTCCCCTCTTTTCAAAAGCTACCCATACAGAAATGTTTGGCTTCCCTTCAAACGGAACCGTATAAAAAGGAGAAAGAACTGCTGAGCTCACAGGTTAGCAACAGCTGCCCTTTAAAATGATTGATACTTTGAAATGATTAGGGGACTGAATTTATACTTGTGAAAATGGAATGAGAGGTACAGCAGAGAGGCCATGAAAATCAGGCTTATATTATGACTGGCTGCACTCATGAAATGTGATTAGATTATTAGCAATAAAACTTGCACAGATCATGGAGTTAAACATATTTGTACAGAGAGGCCCCAGCTGTACTGGCTTAGAGGAGTGCACTTGTTTAACAAAGAATTTGCAAACAAAATAGCTCACTTAAAAAGGTAGATGCAGAAAACTAGAGATTTTGATGTTACGCTTCCAAATGTGAGCAGAAAGTGATTATTTTTTTTTAACTTTTAAATGTGATTTTCAAATCCTTTTCAGTGGACAGTAGTTTAAAAAAAAAAAACACACAAAAAACCAAACCCCCCAAACAATTTTTAAGCAAATAATTGATCAGTAATTTTTAATGTTATTCCTATGACATTGGAACTAATTGTATGCATTACCCATTTCAAATGTTAGAGCCTTAATAAAAACTGACTATGCATTTAGCCAGCCCTATCAGTATAAAGTTACATGAGGTATTAACACACCAACACCCCCCCTTCCCTATACCACTAGAAAAACGATCCCCTTTATCTTTTCAGTATAGGAAGCTCTTTTATCCATTTCTTTCACAAGCTGCTGTTGCCACTATTCCCCTTCATGACTCTTGACAGCTGACTCAAGTTGATGGCTACGCTTCCACTGACTGGTGTAGAGTAGCTGCCAAACCTGTTTCATACAGTAGGACTGGTGCTATCTGTAACTCCCCATTTCCGAATTTTCTCCTAATATGTATACAATTTCCTTATGATATGTTATTGTGGAAATGATACATGTGTAAAATGTGGAGAGGAAAAAAAGCTTTGTTTTCTTTTTTGCTGAAACAGTCAAACCTTTAGGAGTTAATGCACAGCAGAACTCCCTTGTACAGCATGGCTAAAACATGTGAAAAGGACTATGTTTTAAAAGTAAACTTTTCTCCTACAAAAAAAAAGAGGAAAAGATGAGTTGAGGATGCTAATCAAACAGTAGAAAAAGTACAATGAGGAAGTACAATGGTATTGAATGTGTGATAAAAGCCAGTTTTTTACTAAGAAAAGAATAGTCATGTTAGTTAAAACACACAAGGTGTGGGCCTAGAAGCAGAGATTATTGGCAATAGTTATTGTGTTTTGCAGACAATAGGAAGCAGGGTTTTGACTGGCCATCTGGTCTGCACTCTATAACTACAGCTGTGTTAGCCAGCTCAGAGGAGGAGCTGCAGCTGTGTAATGAATACATACAGCGTAAGAGGGTGTGATATTTACGGCAAAGATAAGAATTGATGAAAAAGTAGGACTGGACATGCTTTAGGTTTAAGATGTCATTTCAAATCCTGTTGTCTGTGATTCAATGCAGGACATTTCTTTAAAATAGTCAGAGACCTGAAATAAACGATTTGATTCAGAACTTTGCTGTAGTGTGCATAAATATAAATGTTAGGAATTAGTATACAGTTGCCCAGGTCCAAGTGTTCTAAACACAGTTATATAAGCACAGAGTTTTTCTGCCTAGCAGAATGATCCAGTGTCTTCAGTTTGATAGCCTAGTATCTAAGAACTAGGAATTACTTCTAGATAGCTTGGAACTCTGAACACCCTGAGCACAATTAATTTTATATTTTTCAGGACAATGAATCAGACTCAGAATTAGATCGTCTGGGTAGAACAACAAATTGTCATCACAAGACATCTTCACTGATGTAACTTGCTGGTATTTATACTTTAGTAGAAAAAAAATATATATTTTTTTTATAGGACTTTTTTACATTCACATAAATAGATATACAGCAGATGCTTAACACATTTTACCTACTGTTCCTTCTACAGACATGGTGAATAAATAATTTGAATATAATTGCCTAAAGATACGCTTTTCCCTAGAGGACACTATTTCGCTGCCACAGGTAAAGCTATTCATGATGGCTCATACATTAGTAGAGAAGCTTTAACCTGCCCACCAGTTACAAGCAGACAGGAGCTAACATGCAGTTGCCACAGCACACAGTACCAGCAAGAAGTTAGACTGTAACTGGGTGGAAAAAGAATTGCCAGCAAGATTTCCTCATTTTCGCCTTGTAAAAGAAAAATATGTTGCATGGTAGGTACTGCCTTGGAAAAAATATTCAGCTAGAAGCCCTTGAACAGGGAATTAGTCACATTCCTGGTTGCTTTTCCTGTGCCCAGGAGAGTTTGTGACAAGCACAGACAAGTGTGAAAAGCTTTGATAATAAATCCAGAGATAACATTCATCTGAAGAGTTGGTGTACCTGGAGCATGGAGGGAAAGTGTTATCCTCTAGTATTCCTTAAAACACTCAAAGCAAATGGGTATTATTCTGCCTATGAAGACATACTCAGAAATTTAATTCTATTAAGTGCTACTGCCTTAGGAAGTACTATAAGAGAGTTAACACTATATCTTAAAGAAAAAAATGGGCCACAGTATATCCTTAAATATGAGTGGAAGTAAGTAGCTGGCATTTGTTTCTAATTTGTGTTTATCTTATTTCATTGCAAATTTTAATTCATCTCTTCCAAATGAATATGGAACATTTCATTTGCTGATCTTTTGCATTAATGTGGTCAATATAATTGGAGCTGAAGTGAGCTGTTTGCCAGACTTCCTAACTGCTGCCAAGAAAAACTTGGGTGTCATTTTAGAAAAATCCATGGGTGGAGGAGGAGGAGATCATGACCATCTGTCTGTGCATCAAAGGCTAAATCATTATAGGGGAAAAATAACTCCTCTGTTGTGTTTGCCAGTCATGTTCCCCTTTAAAGTAAGTTGAGTGAGTAACTTTTGAAGAGAAACATTTTCAGAATTGTCCTGTGGGCTCAAACATTTATTGGAAGGAAGCTGGGGAAAAATTTAAAGGACAAAACTACACAATTTGGAAGTGAATGAGACAGCAGGAGGATAACATTAGAGGAAAAGTATACAGTCTCCTTGGAATCTTCCCGAATGCTTTCTGTTGCATCCCTTTCAGTTCCAGGATCTAACAAGTATATAGGAAGGGAAGCACATCATCTCTTGCTTGTCCTGCAGACAAATTACACACATTCCATGCCCCATAACATTTAACTTGGCTTAACGTTTAACAAAGGGACATGACAGTAAATATGCAGCTGGAGCTACTTGAGGCTTAGAACTTTTTTTGTCAGTCAGAATAATAGTCTGAAAATTAAACATTCTGCAAAAAAATTGCACAGAGAAGAAGGGCATTATCTGTAGTATAGCTAATACTTTGCTCTTTTTATTTCGTTGGTCTTTTATTTAACACACTGCAAAATTAAAATCTTGGCATCATGCTGAAATCCATCATAAAGAGCTAAACTATGAATGTCTCTGAAAAGCCATCAGTCCTTCAAACCAGGAGTCACTATTGCAGGAGTGCTATGGGCTCCTTTATCAGTAGTCACTGTGACATAAAGGTCTCTATGATGAGAGTGAAATGACAACAAATTGAAAATGCCAGTAACCATGGGAGTTCTGTTTAGACTGCCACTTCCAGCATTGCTACTGCTCAAGTTGAATCTGCTATAGTAACCGCTTTAGTTCCCATAAGTTCCACCTTCTAGCATACTCTCTCATCAAAATATTTGCATTTTGTAGGGTATGACATCTAAGGCCAGACATTGTTACTTAAAAATATTGCTCCGGTTTCTCTGAGCAGGAATCCTTCATAGTGTCAGTCTTCAAAGGAAAGATTTACAGTTCTTATCAGGAGTATGGGGTTTTTCTTTGTATTGAGATTCTGAATTCTCTCCTCCTTTGAAGATAAGAAACCCCTGCTATCACAGACTTTATCTGAATACGAATGGGTCCCTGGATTTGATAAACTGTTTAGGACTACTAGGATCAAATCCTAAATATGTGCACATTGAGAGTTCAAAAGGTGAATTAATTTCACCTTTGTATGCTTGCTATTCTTGATTCCTATCTTTCCTGACAATAAGTAGTGAAATTTAAAAATCTAATTTAAAAAAATTACAGCCTTTTGGAGTTATACTTCATGTTCTGCTCCAACATTTTAAAATTTTAAAAAATATACAGGCAGATCAGGGTGTGACTTTTGGAAATTACTCTGTTGCTCATTTTTAATAAATGCAAAACCAAGCACAAGTGAATTTTTTATATGAAATCAAACATCAACAGCATGTTTCACGGACTTGAAATGGAACAAACACAATTTTAATTTGCAGTACATTCTGAACAGAGAGCCACAGCATTCCATTGCACATGGAATCTTTGAAGAAATATATATATAAGTTTCTTTCTAACAGTAACTACAAAGTATTACTTCAGCCTCAGGTAATAAAACGCCAGCATGAAGATAGGCAGTTATATTTTTCCATCTAAGATTTTAAGAGGTATTAGCAATTCAGACAAATTATGCTTTTACATTAATGAAGTTGAATGATATCTTGAAAAAGAACTCAAAATCGACAAGTTCTCTATACAATTAGAATTAGTTCACTGCAATGATATGGCTGAGTTCACTAAAATGTGTTTGCATCAGGCTTCTTGCTTGAATTATATATTAATCATCTTTTTAAGCCTTTAGTCTTTATTTTTAAGTTAACAGTGCAACAGGATTTGTGTATTTAAAAAAAATAAAGTCAAAGTTTAAAGGGGCAAAACCTAGTAATTAAGCACTCCTGTAACACTTACACAACCCTGGTGGGAAGGAATGAACTTGTTTCATTATAATGAATAGTATATATAAAGTATGTATATATCGTTTTGGAACATTCTGCTAAGTTTTTTCAAAAAACCCCGAGTAAATACCTTTCTGCCCTGCCACTGTGTCAAAGGCCACATAGTCAACAAATAGTTGACCATGAATAGTAAAATTTACTGTCTGAGCTGAATAATAGGATATCCTGTAAAGCAGGAGTGTTAGAAATCTGCATGGAGGATTGAATTGGAAAATTGCCAGAAGTTCAAGGGCCACATCTATTTTGCATAAAATGGAGCAGATGGTAGCTGACTTCATCTTTGATACCATGGTACGGTCCACAGAGATTATAAATCCCAGCATGAAACACTCCATTTCTTTCTTGCATTGAGCAGGTGATAAAGGAAGATAAAACGTATCTTGCAGATATTTTGAAACCCCTACTTTGAAAACAGGCTCTGTGCTGCATTATTGTTTCTCATCTAGATTTTTCTAGCAAGAGTTCTGTTTTTAGCATCTACAACTAATAGCATACAGTTGATCAGTAACTACAACTATTTGGCAGTTTCTTGGCCATATTATTGGACTGTTGCCTATGCCGGCCCAGAGATTTACCCTGTTTCTTAGGAAGTCTTTTTGCTATGTTACACAAGCATTTATAAATCTTCCATCATTATATTTGATCTATCTGATGCCATCCACAGGCATAAGCAGATCAACTGATAGATCAAATGCTGAGAGTCAGTATTTCAAATTCTTACGCTATTCAAAAGCCTTGTGGGACATTAACATATTGCTAAGGAGAGGATGTCTTAGATTGTCCCTGAGGACCATCATCTAATAGCTATTTAACATGCCATGAGTGTCTAAGACTTTTTTGGTTCAGCAAATCTTAAATCTCTCATATTAAGTAAAGCAAGTAAACGTGAAAAAAAATTGATCAAAATAGAAATCTTTATGTATACATCAAAATTCCAGGAAATCCACACCTTCTACACATGCAGACTATGGAAGCATAGATAGAAAAATGTGTCGTGGATAGTACTGAATCAGTCACTACTTGTAGACATCTTTGTGCTGCACCTCATTAAATTAACAATGGGTATGATTTGTGATTCAGTGCAAAGGATCTTAACTGGTTTTAGGTCTATTGCTAAAGCTCAGATATAAAATACTAATCTGAAAATACTAGAAGAAGGCTAAAGTCTGAAGTCAAAAGAAGTAAAATATAGAATGATTTTTGTCAACTGCCCATAACTTGTTCATACAGTGTAAAATCTATTGGATATCTAATACTAAAAATTGTGTTCTTCTGGAAATACTTATGCATTTTCTGTCAAAAGATTTAAAACATAGGTGCAAGAATATTCCTAAACTTCTGGAATATCCAACTGCTATAATATGTTAGGGGATACTTTACTTTCATCTACTATATAGACCCCTACAAAGGCACATATGGGTTATGACAGAGTCTTGGTGCAACTACTTTGTAAGAAAATAGTTCAAATTTGATTACTGATAACTGATCTTTTGGTAGAAAGATGGCCTAGAAAGTAGTAATAACTTGTAATTGCTAGTGCTTCTACATCTGTTTCCTTCAAAAAAGGAAAATGGGCGATTTATTGTCATCCAAAGTTAAAACCAATATTATTCAACACTTGTGAAGCCCAGCCTTAGCCTGTCTGCTTTGCTCTGATCTGACTGCACAGAGCAAACAGGAATCTGGGTGGCTGAAATGGTGGAGACCTCACCGGCATTCCCACGTCTTTCAGATCCTGCTCCCCTTCTCCCATGTAGGTGCTGCTGAAGAGTGGACATAGCTTTGTAGCTCTGTATTGCTTGTCAGGATCTCTGGCTAAACCTTTTAAAACTGAGAGCTGAGGAAAGCTCAAATACATTCTTTACTGGAGCCTGCTGGGGCTGTAGCTCTCACTGTCAGTACTATCCAATTTTTCATGAATAGTTCCAATGTCATGAAGTGCTAACAGCTACAGAGCCAGAGTAGCACCCATTGCTTCAACTGGAGTAGCATTAGAGCAGCTATTATTTGTTTCAGGCTGACTCAGTGCAAAAATCTATGGGGCATCACTGCAAACTAAGGGGTAGTGCTAAGGTTTACCACTTCTGATGAGAACTGCCCTGAGCCTATATAAGCAGTAACATTTCAATTTTATAAGTGAGAGAGATCAAATTATTTTTCAATATTATAGACAGTTTAGCATTCAGGAATTTCTGCTCTTGTCCTAGTACTGCAATAGTAAAACAAAAAATCAAGGGGGGGGGAAACATTTAGAAATGATTGCAACTGCATCTTTTCTCTCCCTTTAGGGATTTTTTTTCAAGCAATGTCTTCCTCTCAGAGCCTTTAATACTTAATTAGTCATTTTCACCAGCATGGAGTTGTTCTAACTTGTTACTTCTATGTTTCGATTATGAAATATGACAGAATTCTAAATATTTAATGGGAATGGGATTATTAGCAATGTGCCCTTGTTGAACACTGCATTGTTATCCTCTTTAGTATCATAAAATATATAAGGTACCTGTAGCAAAGAGACTTTAGTAGAGCATACAGATGGAACTGAATTCCTAAAGCAGTCATAGGTCTGCAAGTGTTATTCTCAGAATCTCAATAGTCTTTTTAGATTACTATGCATGAACACCAGTGAAACAAGTGTTTCTCTGTCTTCTTTTTAATACAGTAAGTCCACATATTATTCAAAGATATACTGGTACAAAATGATCAGTTTGATTAAACCCTAAAATGGAAAAGACCATCTAGGTTTTGGTTGGTCTTCATCAACAGAAAGTAAGTTTATGATTTAATATTTTACTGTATGGAATAATTTTCTTGCAGATTATAATGCCCCTCAGTATTCTGGGATCTTTACTTACCATTTTAAACCAGTTTTTCTAATATTCTTAGAGAAAGGTAAGACTCTGCCAAAGGTGTAGAGCGAAATATTCTCATTTGAAATGGAATAGTACAAAACATTATGGTTTAAGACTTTGAGGCTCATGTAGTGAGGTCTTTTGTTTATGTGTTAAGATACCGAACAAAGATTATAATAATATCTGGTAGTAAGAGCAAGAACACAGATCTGGAAAGCCTCCTAGATTATTCACTTGGCATTGGTGGTTTTGAAGAGAGTGATCCACGGTATAAGGAAAACAGATTTTTGTTTACAAGGTGATGGAAGAAAAAAGAAAGACAAGTACTTTATAGCTCCTAAGGCAAGCTTTTCTTACTCAAAGAGCTAATTCTACGTTGATGGTATATTTGCAATGGTTGAAATCAAAACTTTATTGGCCACTTCAAAAATGTAGCAAATCAGTGTGGGATTTTGATATTAGCAAGATATAAAAATAGAACAGCCAAAACATTCACTGCTCACAGGCAGATAAGCAGAGAAAAGCCTGCAACGTACTTAGGGCTGTGTTACATATGAAGCTCTACCAATGTTAAACCAGCTGTGGGCCGGGGAAGATCATGACAAAGTCAGACTTTCTTTATAGAACAGCTGGTGAGACCAAAAAAGTTATTCATATGACAGAGAAGTAAATTAGCAGCAACCATAGAGGTAGGCTGCACTAGGAATAAGTAGAATTTATTACACATTGGTCAAAAAGAACATGAAATGGAGTTATTCGCAAGTTGCCGGAGCGAAGTGAAATAGATGTTTCATCTCGTGTAGTAAAAGCAAGTGCACTGCCTAATCAGCAATAAACTACCCACCTTTTCTGTTGCTAGCTGTTCGTGGCTCCACCAGAGACAAAGATCAGGTCAGTGGCAGGGTGTCAGTCACTGGTTCCTACAGTCTTGATTGCTCTGTACATCACAACAGCCCATCTGGGACTGCTGCTGCAGAAGCTGATTTTCATCTTGCATGTATCTTCTCTCACAGAAGGCTCTGCCACAACCCAGCTATCTGTTGTGCTCTAGCTTCCAGTCAGCCATCTCTTATTCTTCTGTATCTTGACCGCTGCAGATATAAAGCACATCAAAGGCATTTTTAAAGCTTTTTTCCTCATTAACTGAGGCCCTTCTTCCTCACTGCGTTCTTCACCCTCATTTTAAGGCTGTCTAGCTGACAGCTCTACAGCCAGGATAGCATCTAAGCCTTCCAATAGCCAAAAAGAAGACTTATTTCAAAGAATATTCCTTAAAATTCTCATAATGTGCACTTTCTCAATAAACCTTATAAAAAGTCCAACAAGAGTAAATCAGAAACTAAGCATAATGTTTGCATTGGAGAGGTGGTTTCCTTGAAAATAGTGAAAGAATAAAAGTATTCCTCAAATGGTGAGCATGAATTCTAATTAAGATCTTGTTTTTCACAAAAACATGGAAACCAAGCGTAGGGTGTTTTTAGCATTGATTGTAACTACTGGAAATTAGGAAATGGAATTAAGTTGCAATATACTATATATAGATGATTGACTTCTTCAGGGCTGATGAAAAGAAAAAAGCACTCAGCCAGAAAGAGAACTAAAGAAACTGTTTTTTTCATGACAAAAAAATGCTGAAAATGCTTTACCCTACATCTACAGGGAATAGTTCATAAAAGAAAACCGTAACTCAAGACTGATGTCATTAGAACTATTGCTATTCTGAATCTGCCTTAATTTCTAGTTGCTTAATTCAGTTGCTTCAGTCCTCTTCAGACAGGATTTTAATTTATTGCGTTTGATATCATTTTCTTGGTATCCTCTAAAATTCAAATTTGGAGGAAAAATGAGGTTGCTGATTTGGACATTTCTGCAATAAATCTCCTCTAGTAAGAGCACAAATAGATTTTATGTTATCATGTGGCTCTTAAATTTGCAGGTACTAGGAATATAGATTTAAATCCGTGAATATGTAGGACTGTATTTCTTTTAACTCAATATTAGGGAACCAGACATAGCCAAACAGTCTGTCTCTCTGCCTGGAAAGCATTCCGGTCAGAAGCTGTATGGTAAGGAGATGCCTAACCATTGAGGGTTAGGCTTTGAACGTTTTTCAGTCAGAACAAGATCTGATCTAAAAACCATATACTCTTATCTTTTATTGTGAAGTGTAGATTTTTATTAGTATTATACAATCTTTAGATTGTTTTAATTGTTGAGACAGAAGCTATTAAAATAGAAATTATTATCAGTCTCAATACTTTTTTTTTTTTCCTTTCAACCTATGTTTTTTCAGCTTTGAACACCCCCTAAAGCTGTAGAACTGGAGTAGCACTGTTCTACTCTTGGGCAAACCCCCAGATTCTTACTTTCTCAGAAATAAATAGTCACCCTTTACATTTGCCTCCCATTCTAGCTCCCAGTTTTCCCAAAAAAAAAGAATCAGGACTGTGTTCTAGGGAACTAGGATTTCTATAGTTTTAAATAGCTAACATAAACAGAATTGAATCCTGTGCTATTCTATTCTGCTCTGAGGACTATGTTCAGTCAATCAGAGCCTTACAAACCTACCCACCCCAGAAAAAATCCCACAACTGAAAAAGTAAAGCAGTGCAAAAAGCCTCCCTAGTACTTCTATGTTATCTTTGATTTTTTCCTAGGTCTGGACACACATACATTGGACTTTCCTATCTGTCAACTGTTTCATTTCCAAAACATTTTCCACTGCTCCTGAAAAGTAAAAAATTTTGAAGATCGTCATTACTGTCACAGATATTAATGATTGCTGATACTATTACTATTTCTTCAAGTATTGTGTATTCCATTAATATTCAGCTTTGTACCCAAAGATAACTGATCAATGCAAAACAGTACCTATAGCTGATGCGTTCATCATAATGGCTGTCAAAGTACCATTCTGAAAACTGTAAAAATGCCCAAGAGAATAGATGCTATCCCAAAGGCAAAGGTCCCAATCCTAGCAGTGGATCCACATGGAAGCAATTCTTGTCCAACACGCATCCTTTTGTGTAATTCAATTTATTTCTAGAAAATAAATTTCTTACATCTAAGGCATCAAGTTTCTGCTTTTTCGGTAATATTGTTCACTAAGTTTAGCTGTTTTCTGATTTACAATGCTATTCAAGGTTTTACAATAATGTTAGCCATCTACGTTGAGTGTTACCACTTTTAAAGTATAATTCTTGAGTAGAAATGCAACCAAAACAGTAAACATCTGGGAAAGGACACTGCAGAAATCTAATTTAAATACATTTTATTTTAATATGCTACAGTAGAAATTAGTAAAAATAAATATTTTTAAATCCAATTAGCACAATAATGGATTTATATATGGTGAGGAAGCTATGTTCTGTTAATGGATACAAGAATACCTGGTTTGGATTCTGGAAGTATATTGCTCTAAATATTTCTGATGTTTAAAAGGATAAGTTTATCAGGTAGATATATTTTATTCCTCTCTAAAATAATACCAAATTGAAAGTACTCTAAATGAATTAGATGACTATATGATTCCATGGGAGCAGGATCTCTTCCCCTATTATAGATCATTAAGTGGTTAACGAGGTGAATGAACATGGCTGCCTCTGGAAACTCTTTTCAATTAGCTGTTGAAATAGAAAACTCATCTGAGAAACTGCTCTATATCACAAGTTTCCCAAGTGAGTACTTTGCTACTGAACTAAAACAGCAGTCCTGTAGCTTAAGACACTAGAGACTGTTTATAATTAATGCCTAATTTTTCACAGGTGCCTTTTTGATATATTCTGTCAGGGTATTGGCATTTTATAGCTAACTCAGATTGTGTCAAACTGAAAGTTGCTGTTTTAGTCCGCACAGCATATATGGATAGAAGTAAGGTGTGTTGTTAAATTTGTAAGTCAATTCCACTTGGTCACCTTCTAGAAGATCATTTTCTTTAAAAATTAACTTTTTGTCAATGCCAGTAAACTAAATTGCAGCACTACGTGAAAGTCTTCCCTAGAATAATAATTCTGAACAGAAGGCTGCCTTTAAGTATCACTTCTCCATATATACCATGGCTTCCTGATATTTCATCCTTATCTTTCCTGAAAAGGAAAATATTAGCCTGTCTTGAACCTTCAAAGAGATGAGCTGTTTTTTACTGACTTGTACATGGCCTTTTAAAAAAAGTAATTTTGGGGATTGGCAGATCTGGTGAGTAATCCTGGCTTGTAGTAAAGGATATGCACAGTGTTCGCATTAGCTTAGAAAACACGAAAAAATACCATTTTTTTAAAATTCTGTCAAATTCAGATAGGCATCTGTTTATTGTAGAAGTTTAATATCTGTATTCCACCTGTCTAAATAAAAGCAGAGCAGTTGACTGATTCATTGTTAATGCTTCCCAGTGAAACCATACACTAGAAGTGGGGCGCTACAGAAAACTATAGATCTGACATCTTTTGTTTGTGACAATGAAATTAAATACAACCTACAAATTGTTTAGGGCTTCAGCATTTTGCTAGATGTTTAACCTCTAGAAAAATTACTTTTTACTGCATGTAAATTTGTATGACTATATTAGCACAATTAAGGAAATCACCTTGCAAGTATCTGCTGCAGGCACAGAAAAAAAACTTGTTAGAGAAATCTGTGGGCTGCAGAACGTTATGATCCAAGATACCTTTAAGAATTCTGTTCAGCCTCTTCTTACCTATATTGTTGGTTAGGATGGATTTTATTGCCATAGCATTGTTATCTATGATTTAATACTGCTTGTTAATAAATTAAAAGTTTCTTTTTTAGCTGTTGTGACACCAGAATGGCATTTCTGTTGTCCTAGGCCAGAAGAATTGTCAGCTGGTACCAATGCAATAATATTAATCACAATGTCATATGAAAATTCCAATTTCTCTCTGTAAATTATCACACAGATCAAAACAGCATCCATCAGACTTCACTCTCCTATAACTCTCTGCAATTTAAGTGTTGGCTTTACAATCCTTCATTGCTACAGGCTCTGATGCTATGTAGGTCTCCATTGCTACCAGCCCATTATGTGGATCTACAACACAGAACTATCATCTTTACTGTATTTGGCATGAAAAGTAACACTAGACAGACACAGAATTTGAAGAGAGAATTTGAAGGGAGAGAAAGAGAGATACTTTCATTAGTTTTATGCACTTATGCAACACTGGAAGCTGGGACAATAACAGGGCATATTGAGAGGAAATGGAGCATTATGGGGTGTTGAGAAAAAGCAAAGAGAACAAAGATAATCAACTCGAAGTGAGGTTAGCACAGAAACGGTGTCTTCCCTCCCTCCTCCATATGCTGTGTAATGCAAAAAAAAAGCTGTAAGTTCTAGTTAGAGACTTAAGTAACACTATTATTATTTTAAGGATAGTTGTAGGATGCAGAAAAGTAATACACAAGTCAGCAGAATAATTCTCTTTGTGGTAAACTGCTAATAAATGTTTAAGAGGTGAGAGAATGACACAGGCTGTCACTTGGACTCTAGCTGTGCTTTGGGAGCCACCCGAGAATCCGATTGCTCATGTGCCATCCCTGCCCTCAGAGTTCAGGAGTTACTGGGCTAATAATGGTGCTTTCCTTTTGTTAACTGAGGTCTGTGAGAATCGCAACAACTGAAACCTGGCTCTTGATTGCAAACTGATGGAAGCCACAGTTGTGGCATTTCTCTCCTCGATAGAATGAGTGTCTCTTCACTCTAACTCTCAGTATGGATCCTCTCTACCCAGCAGTTATTTTTACAAAAATTTGAAGCTCTAAATTACTTCAAAGGTGTATCTACCATTCTATCAAATTTGTCTCAAATAATCTTATGTACTCAAAACCTATGAATATGCCACATATGTGCTATGATTGCACAAATCTCCTTTCCCTAGTAAACTAGGCTAAATACCCCTAAGAAGCCAAATGAAAGTTTAACCTTTAAGAAATTACATTTTTTAGAAAATTACAGATGTTTTACCAATTTTAATGTCATGTTAATGCTGCTACTCAAATGTACAGGAATAAATAAGAAATCATATTCTTTATATGAATTTTTTATCCCTCCTCCACATTTCCACATCAAAAATATGATTTTCAGTCAAGCTGTTTAGAACACTTGAGGTGTTGCACAGCAAATGATTGCCTTGTTTGCTTCAGAGTTGTCAATATTAACATCAATGAAGCATGCATCACCATGGTATTCAGATAGACTGTGCATTTTGATTGAAGTATAAGCATATCCAGGCTGCCAGACACATGTAGTCCAGGTAGGAAGCACGCATTCTATTTTGAAATTCAGCAAGGGAACTAAAAACTGGCTAGATTTTAGTAAAGGACCAAATATTTAAGAATCTGGAGATGATGGAGAGCCTTGACAGTATTAACTCTGTTTTAGAGTTGCTGCTCACCACTTTGTTTCTTAAATTTTCTTCAAGGAGTACAATAATTCCTGCTAAGAACACTATATGTCCAACATGAGGGATCCTGCAGGAAAGATAAACAAGTTGACTCTGCTGAATATTGAGGCAAAAAGGAAATAGCTGTGTAGATATAAGGGCTGCTGGACAGTTTCAGACTTTATAAATAGCAGTCAGTGGATCAGAAAACTTACGACAAAAAAACCCAGCACAATATTTTTTTAAAACAAGGGTTTTTTTTAAAAAATATATAATCCTACCATTTTAAAGGTCTCATTCATATGCTGCAGAGGAGCTTCCAAAAACCAAAGAGAAAACACTAATCTTTTAGAGACTGTTCTCAATAAAACCTGGCAAAAACTGCAGCTTAAGGGAAGGCAATAATACAGTATTCACATGAAACAAATAGAATGTTCTAGAGATGCCAATACTTTCTTTTGATGGTTTTTTAACTTCGTCAAGCAGTGTGAATCCAGAACGCTAGGATATGACTAGCTAGATTCATAAGCAAGAAAAGGAAGGTGGAAGTGATACTGCCTTTCACCCCAAAGCCCAGGCACAAGTGCATTCATCTGGGAGAATGCACAAGGCAGAGATCTTCCCTCCCCTGTTTGAGGAGATATGTTCACTCAGACTAACAGAGATCTTGGAATAAAAGTCTTCATTTTGTTTCACCTAAGTGTTCACTGAGTCAGAATGAGTCAAGCCTGATGTATAAACCAGGAATTTGAGATGTGCAGCACCCTCAGCTTTTAATCCCTGTTCAGATAGACATTTAATATTCTTAAAAGGGAACAGCTAAATCAGAGAAAAGCACCCCAAATACCCTGCAAAACTCTGACTAGATCAGACCTGTAAGAATTGTTGATTCTAGGGGTAATAAGGGGTCTCCCCTTAGAGATTGTAAACTAACTGGTTAGTGGATAAGACAGCAATCCCCATTGTTTTCTGTTTTGTTATCCTAATACTTTCTTTCCTTTCAGTTTGGCAGCCAATCTGATAAATAAAAATCAGTTACTGGCACAAACTTTCTCAGAATTCATGGACAGATTTAACAGATCTGGTGATAATGCCAATAAATCAGTTTCAGTTCTAGTTTTATGAATAGAAGCTGCTAGGCAAATACAAGATTACTTGTAAAGAATACCAAGAAATCTAACGATCTATAGGTGTGTCACTTTCTCCTTACAGTGATTTGTCCAGAGTTGCTGATACCTCAGCAGAAATTCTAAACAATGTTCTATTAAAGAATATTACATTTAACAGATTTTCTTTCCTTATATCTCTATTATTAGTTACTTTCTTTTGGATGATGAGAAAATACTTGTTGGTTAGGAGTTGATATGTTTCTATGTTTATTCTTCAGTTATTTTTAAATCTTCCTAATAGCAACTCATTGGACGCAACTAACTTATTTTATGATTTTCAAAGCAGATGCATCATTTATCACTTCCAGTAATATCTGCAATAGTTTAAAAGCTGCATTGGAGCATTGCACTTCTACAAGTTTTAACTCCCTTCTTTCGTATTTTTTTTTTTGGAAGGAATTATCCTGTTTTTGTCTGCTGAACACAATGTGGTTTGCTTGTGGGATCCTACATGAAGAATGACTAATAATTTGCATAATGACTTAATAAATTTTTATGAATCACAACAAAAGGAAGTAGCATAGGAGAATTTTTCACTTCCTGTTAACAAGGGCACATGCTGCTGAATATCTGTTCACAGTGCTCTAATGAACTAGAGTATCTTGGCAAAGTAATATACAATACCCTTTCTTTTTCTGACAAGGCTTGTGAGAGAGGGAAAGCAATCCAGCAGTAGGATTCTTGCAGTGTGGCAGTTGTCAGTATGACCTGGCAATTGCTGTCAATAAGACAACTTCTCCAATACATATACATTACTCCCTTGGTTTTTGTTTTGGTTTTTTTTTTAAAGCAGAAAAGATGACTGTAAACTTTACCCAGTAGTGTCATTTTTCAACAAGAGCCTCTGGGGCATATGTTGAGTTGGTATTACGTCGCTTTTCATGCTGTTTAAGGCTTCTGCCAACTAGTATAACAATGTCTGGCATCAACCCAGTGGAACAATGTTCTTTACTACTGAATTACTTAATTGAGTACAAGTGGACGCAAAAGCTAAATCAAGTACTTATTTGCTTGGATTTTCTTTACTACATAAAGTACATACAGTAGTAGACATCTAGGATTGAATGTGTAAGGTGCATGATAAAAATGAATCCAGTAGACAAGGTGTATGCCCTGCGTCTCTGATCTGAGAACTGGACAAGCAGCTGCCATAGATAAATAGATGTACTAACCTTATTTCAACATAAAGCCACCATGAAAAGCTTCTGGAAACAAAAAGTTTTTTAAGAAATATTTTTCTTTTGCATCCAAATAAACAAACTGGATTTGTAATAGCAATGGCTCTGGTTTTAATCATTTTCATTCTGACAGAGCTCATCCAATTCAAATATTTCTTGTAACTTCAAGCAGTTTAGAATACGTTCTTGTCTGATGAGTTTGAGTAATGTTGACAGTAGAAATATATGCACACCGAAGAGACACTGACTTTCCTAAATATTAAATTTTTATTATTATTATTCTGCATGATGGTATGTTGGAATTGTTTAAAAAGACAATTTATGGTTTGGTTTTTTTCTTAATTTACAGAAGCACCCTCTTAAAGTTTAAAAGAATGGAAGCTTTTTCTTTCTTCAGGGTTGAATGTCAGACTTTTCATATTGTCTCAAAAGGGAAAGTACAAATATGTTATATATGCCTAACAAACATTATAAAATAATGTTATAAACAGATTAGATCACCCCTTAGTGTTTATACTTGTGCCAAATTCCTGAAGGTATGATGCTTTAACAACCAACAACAGCAGACTAAAAGCAGTCAATTTTACAAGCATACCTTATGGAACACTTAAATACTTGAGTAAACCATACACGTGTTGAATAGTGTTTGTTTTGCAGATGTTCATTTAGTATCTGTTTATGCATTCATAGTTACAAGCTTCCCAACTGAACATATCTATTCTAACAAAATTTTGGCAGCAGCTCCAATTGCTATGTCAGGCAGGTTGGTACTTGCTGCATGTGTAGTACTTCTAAGAATAACAAATAATGTTAAACAAACCCATAACTTCAGTGCTAATGAGCAAGACTTCCTCACTCTGCTGTAGGTTTTTTACTGACATACAAAATCAGAGCTAGACAATTGCACTCTGATTCCCAGCTTACAGTCAAACAGTGACCAGACACAACACGGAGTCCTCATTCAGTAGGGTTTTAAAAAAAATCATCATTAGGTGTATTTGTCACAGTCATTTAGTAGTGCTTCCCCCAGTAGCTTAGTAGCACTAAATGTACCGAGTCTGCTTCTGACATGTTTTCACTTACTCTAGAAATCTTCAGTGATGGGGACTTCACAGTCTTCCTAGGTAATTCTGATGAAGTTAACTTTGATGATAGTAATAGGGCAGCATTATGTTAAGCTTAAGCGACTTATAAAATTTGTTTTTCAGGATCCTGGTCAAGATTTTTCAGAATATGCTATAAACTTTACACCTCAATCACTCTCACCAAATATTAATTTTGTTTACTAAATCGATAGTGAAGAAAACATTCAAAGTTCATTTTCAAGTATCAACCTGAAAACTACATAAGAGATATTTTAGTATAGCATGGTAAGAGGTAAGGTGGTTTACATGCTTCAAGCACACACTTTGCTGTTCTTGCATAGCAAGGTTTCTAAAGTATCAACTACATTTCCTGGTTTCCCACTATCTAGCTCTTTGGTCTTGATCTGGAAATAGAAAGCAGTTCAACCAAACTACTTGTGTTGCTGAAAACCTTGATGGAATGTTTGCCTTTTAGCTTTTAGTGTGGGATGGCTGTGGTTAAAAACCAAAAGGATCAACGAGTTAAAAAGCATGGTGCCAGGGTGAAAAGTAATCATCCAGCTTCTGCAGACATTGATGCATTGTTTAAAGATCTGCTAACTGATATAGAGAGTAAGAGGATTTTTTTCCCAGCCCAAGCTTTTTTTCCATAAAAGAAAAATGGATGACCATCTTGAGAATTATTATTATATATCTCAACTGCAAAATTCTCATGGTTAACTGACCAATGCTCTTGACTCAAAATGCCTGAACATGATAAGTAAAATACAAACAATGCGAACAACTGCTGGCTGATATGCAGAATAAAGTTGATAGCTGTATTCACAATTTCTCACTTATTACACTCATCCCTCGACCAGCATAAAGTCAGAGGAGTCAAGAGAGAAAATAAGTTATAGCCCCTGGTGTTGCGAGCAATACAACTACCTGTTTCTGCTATTTCTTGTGTATGCCTTGTCAAAATGAGATTGTTAATTCATCAGTGGTTGATACAGAGTGATGTGGGGGAACAGACCTCCGGGATAGAACAAATGATAGTTTAGTGGGCAATTTAGAACCAAGAAACAGAAGTAAAAGACCTGCAGAGCAGAAGGAGCAGATCACAGTAACAATATATAGAGAATCTACACTTAGAATCAATCTATGAATCTATTATTGCAATTTTTTTGCTTGAGGGAAAAAAAAAGAATGGCAGTGGAGAAGCAAAATACAAACAACTAAGAGACTCTGTTTTTTTATTGGACTGGCAGGTCTAACAGCTGCCAGATTGACAGTATCAATGTGTCTAGTTGCCTACATCCACACATCCATGTTAGGCTATGTTAGCAAGTGTCTTTACTATACAAACGCACTCACTTTTATTTGTGGGGGTATTTTTTTAGTCTGCAGCAAGCAACAGAAGCATTTTGGACCATTGAGGGATATTGCAATCAATTGATTTCTCTGGCACAGACAATGCTTTTGAGACAAAAATGAGACTGATGAGAGGTTACTGTCAATTACTCTCAGAAGGGAAAGGAATGTCTCTAGTAATCAAGTAACAGGTCAGTAGGTCTAAGATGAAGTAATTCAGACTAGTTAGATTTCAAGCTCAGCTTTAGTGCTGTAGCCAATGGTGCATGCATGCTGCTCAACTGCACAAAATACAATTGTTTTCTGTAATCAGCTTCTGCTAAGTTTCTCTTTTAGAGTATATCGTATGTTTGCAGATTTCTATGTAAGTTTTCAGGCATATTCCTACTAAAACCTCTTGTTAGCTTAGCAGTACCTCCTTTACATATAATGCAGCCTTCATGGTACATAATTCTGGCTGGCATCTCCAGAACCTGCAGTTTTTTAGACTACATTTGAAAGTATTGCATGTCTTCCATCATATTAGCTTCTCCTATAGGAGTTATAAATCTTCCTGTGTGGTGCATCTGCCTATTCTTTTCTTATTGCAAGGACACCATGGAGGAGTATGTTCTTTAATTGCCTGGATCTGCTGGCTCACTGCAATGATAACTGCCAAGGACTATTAGTAAAAGTGGTGGGCAGGAATCCCTGTTTTTATTTCCCCCTACCCCAGCACCCCCCATGTTGTTTCCATGGCTGATGAACATTAGAAGGGCACCTTCATTGTTGATGCAACCTATGAAGTCTCACATCTTAATGTCAAGGAGACAGAGCTCACCAATGTGACAGTGAGCACACTGAGTTTTCAGCCTCTTCTTTATAAAGAGCTTTTCTAAATCCCGTTAAACTTTCTGTTTTTTTTTCTTTAGTTAGTCACCAATTATTTGTTGCAATACAAAGATTTAGGGCTTTTTCATTAACTATCTTCTAAGCTTAGACTAGATGCCTATCTATAAAACTGAGGGACCCTTGGAAAGAACTATTTTTTTTGTAATTATGGGGGCTATTTACTATCCTTCATTAATGCGTGAGTTTCAAAGTTGTCAACACTTATTAATTCTCACTTGGTAAACTTGTTTTGCTCATACGGATTTGCAGGATGATGCAAAAACATGCTATTCAAACGTATTTGTCCAAGGTCTTAGGGAGGAATCTTTCAGAACAGAGAGTATGCAATTGTACGCCTTCAGAATACACAATAAATGTGCAGATTGATCTTAATTCTGCTATTTCACACTTCTCAATGTTTTACCTTGTGATCTTAATATTGTCTTTATATTTATCTTGCTTTAGAAAGAACATAAACTCCTGCAATGAATTCTCAGAAGGTAAATGAGTAGTTGAAAATACATGTTTCAAGTAACTGGACGAATACCTCTCTCTTCCCAGTCACTTCTGTCTAAAATACATTTCCCTCTCTAGTTCCTATTCTTTCTCTCCATTTTCTGCCAAATATCAAAAGTCTTTCTTTCTTTTTTCCTCCTACTTTGGCAGGATGGTATAGTTTAATAATTGCTTAATTACTAAACTGTAATAACCAAATGATTTAATGGCACAATCACTAAGCTGCAATTATTTAATTACTAATGTTGTTTAATTTTTTTTTCACTTCTCCGGGGTTCCAAAGTACTTTGAAAGCATGTAGAGGATAAAGATAATAGTGAAAATGAACAGAGTATTTTCCAGACTAAACACTATAGTCAAATCTTTAGAGCTTAAGTTCACAAGGAAGAAGGACACTACTTATTCTTCTGAAAAATACCTGTATTTGAGAGAGAATTTACGCTAAATAGAGGATGTCTGAAGGCAGCTATGGCAGATATCACCAACAGTAAGTTATGAGAAGTATGGGCTGAAAAAGTTAAAGATACACAGATTACATTTCGTTGAAGTACTTTCCCATTATTTACCTTCAAAATTCACCAGAAATATTTTCATATTTTACTAAAGGAAGAATCACACTTTTTTTGTTTTTTTTTAAATTAGAATGGACAGTAAAACTGAGAAAAAAAAAATATCTAAACTCAGGAGCACTCTTAAGACAGATGTTGGCCAGGGTGAGAGAGCACTACACACAAAAAAAGCATGAGAAAAACTGAATTTCTTAGTCACAGAGATTTTCATATGCAAATTCTGAGGTGAGTGAAAACGCAGCTCTCTGTGGTACCGTGCAATGCTCTCACTAGCGACCGTGCCTTCACTGCCCAGTTAAAGCCTCGTCTAGCAGTTTTGTGATGTCCCACTGAAACTTATGGGTATGTTTTATTCAGTAAAGGCATGGAAGAGTTCATCATATACTTGATTATGTTATTTAACCTACTGTGTGAACGGCTATGAAAAACTACAATGCAAACACAGATGTACAACGGACCTCCAGTCTGAACAGCATTGTATCACAGAATCACAGAATGGCAGGAGTTGGAAGGGACCTCTGGAGATCATCTACAACAACCCTCCTGCCAACGCAGGTTCACCTAGAGCATGTTGGACAGGAACACATCCAGATGGGTTTTGAATGTCTCCAGAGAAGGAGACTCCACAACGTCTCTGGGCAGCCTGTTCCAGTGCTCTGGCACCCCCAAAATAAAGAAGTTTTTCCTCATGTTGAGATGAAATCTCCTGTGTAAAAAAAAATTTTATGCTCCACTGGTTTCACCAACTTACTCTGCATTATATTCTCAGTTATTTGTATTTAATGTTAACTTTGGGTATGGCTTTCCCCCGCTTTTGTTTGGCCACACGACTGTGTGGAGTTACTGCTGCCTGTGATGGACTGTACCACCAGGGCCCAGATCCCCCTGTCGCGGCCTACCGAGGCCTGCGCCCGCCATCCCTGCACGCCGGCCTAACAGCAGCGCTGGCTCCGTGGCCAGCTGGGCCTACTCACGGGGCACTGCTGCAGCAGAAGGCGCCGGCGGCTCCTCTCCGGGCTCGCCATGGACCAGGC
>KZ505664.1:1115338-1128886 GCA_002844005.1 Limosa lapponica baueri | reverse complement strand
CGCGCGGCCCCGCCCCCGGTGCGGCCCCGCCCCGCGGCCGCCGGGAAGCAGGCGCCGCTGTGGGGCTGACCCGCGCTCTACCCGGCAGGCAGCGCGCCGGGCGGCCACCCCCGCCCGCCTCTCTCCCTCCCTCCTTCCCCCGGCGGCGGCTGAGGTGGGGCGCCGCGGTCCGGCGATGTGAGGCGCCTCCGTCAGCGCGGCTGCCTCCCATCCCCCCCTCCCCCCGCCAGCCCAGGAGGAAGGGAGCGGGGCGGCCTGCCCGCCACCGCCGCCTCTCCGGACGCGCAGCACGGTAAGGCAGCCCGCTTCTTCTTCCCCTCGGCCCTCCCTGCCGCCTCCCCGGGAGGAGGGAGCCGCTGCTCAGCGGCGGGTGGGCCGCGGGGGGATTGTCGCCTGTGAGACCGACGCCATCTTAGGTCGGAGCGCGGCCTTGCCCCCTCTCCTCCCCCCGCCGCGTCTGTGGAGCGGGGACCCCGCGCCGCGAGGGCTCCCTCGGGCCGGCCGCGGGGCCCCGCTGGGAACCGGGGCGTTCTGCCCATAGGGGCGTCCCGGACAGGGCTCGCTCCGCCCTGCTTCTGCCGTCCGTGGGCCGGTCGTGGCCAGGGCCCCCCGGCCATTGGCAGCGGATGCTGCCGGGCCTCTTCCCCTCCCGGCGCGGCTGTGGTATGTGGGCCTCGTCCAAAGCCGAACCTGCAGCCGGAGCCGACTCCTTGCGGTCACCCGGCGCTGGGGAGGCGGGGCGGTGGGGCTGCGCCGGGGACGGCGGCGCCGCGGGCGCTGCGGGCGGAGCGGCGACGGCTGCCGGGCCGCCCGCGGGGACTTGGCTGCCTCCCGCCGCTTCCCACCCGCGGCGGCCCGGGGGTGTGAGCTCCTCAGCGGCCCGCGAAGGCAGTGTCGGCCCGCCCGAGGCGGAGCTTGTACCATCTCACGGCGGAGAGGGCAGCGTTGGCTGGTGCAGTTTGGTTTTGAGGGAAGCTGGTTTCTACTTCGGCGTTTTTAAAACTTTGAGGTTCAGTTTCAGCTCGGTCATCGTTTCTTCGCCGCTGAAACAAGCGCAGCAGTCGATTAAAAGCACAATTGCGCACAGTCCTGATAAAGCTGAGGTTTGCACGCTCTTCCACAACTAATATGACACAAAGCTATGTGCCTGTATGGGAAGTTGTCTGAAAAATACAACGTGGGTGCTCGCCCTATGGTCTGTGTTGTAAATAATAAAACTTCCTGTTCATTTGAAGTGCAGCTGTTAAACTGGAGGGAAAAAAATTTGAATAATTCACTGATAATACCGTCATGGTAAAATGACAAACTTTCTGGTTAATGTAGACGTGCTCACTCTTTAAGTGATTTCATATTGGTGATTTGGTTCTGTTTATTTTAAGCCAATCCAAAGAAGTAATGAGTATTGGAAAGCTCACTTTACCTTAAGAGTGGAACAGGTGAATTGCACCTAAAGTAATAAATGGGTTTTCAGTAACTCTAAATCTTATTGCAGCTGTATTTGCCATGATTTTCTATAGCATTGATTTCCCTGCATCTTTAAGGTGCCTCTGCAGATCACTTTCAGCTGTTTTCACTGTTACATTCTTGTTACATTTACTAATGTTTGTATCACTTTTGTTTATGTGAGTGCCTTTCTATCCTAACAGTAAAAAAAGCAGATTGTAAATACAACTGGCCTTTAATAAAGTTAGGTATCTTTAAATGTAATTGCCACGTCCAATCTAGTGCTTTTAAAAATGCTTGTTTCATCAGAAGCTCATTGCTCTTCAGTTCAACTTTTTTTTCTGTCTTGTATCAGGTTTTTAGTTCATTGCTTGTCTAGCAACTATTACAGTGTTGCATCGACTTCTGTCTTTGCAGGTTGTTGATTATCTTTGCCTGCCTAATGGACTTTCATGACTAGCCTTAGCTTTTGTGGGGCAGTTGCCTTTTAAAGTGATATCTTGATATAGTCTAATGATATTTTTTAAATGTGTTAAAGAACTTGTTCGGAATTTTGACACTTTTTATCCTAGAGCAATGGTTTAAACACTTTCTTTAATTATGTACATAGAGCATTTCATTGGAGTTTTGGACCTCTCAGATGCATGGACTACCTTTAAAGAGATGTGTGTATGAATGTGTATATATGTTTATACATATTTTAAAATGAGGACAATAAAGTCTAATGTAAATAAGTTTACCTTTCTTTTACTGGCATCTGCATCTCCACTGGGAAATATTTTGGGAGAGTTGGGGAAGGGTTCACTGTTGCTTTTGGCTTTGAGAGCAACCACTAGCAGGATTCCTGGAATGCATTTTCTGTGTTAATGTAGTTAAAGAAGCTGAAGACTTGGAAGCTAGTTGTACTCCAAAAATGGATCTAGATGTTTCCCTTGGCAATGGAGACCACTTGAGCAGGTCCTGCACACCACCTGTAATCAAATCCTTTCCCCTGTACTGCAACTTTGATTGCTCAGGCCACCAATTTTTTTACCTCTCTGTCGTGTGGGTAAAACTGTTAGTGGACCAGGCTATTTTTAACCTGCACTGGTTCACGTCGTATTCCCATGAAAAGTTGTACTAGCACAACTGAGGGAACAGTGCAAGAGCAGGGTGGGAACTCATTAGGCTGGCTTTGTTTCCAGGAAAAAAGTCAGTGAAAGCTTGACTTCAAATCATAGCATTGAAATAAAAATAGATTAAAAGATCTGAAATAATCTTGATACTTGTCTTTTAAAAGCTGCTATATATTTGGAGTCACCTTTTGAGAACACCTTAATATGTACGTCCTGATTCATAAAATGAAACATCCATAAGAGATGCCACCAGTTGGTGTAGCTTTCTAAAAGTCCATGCCTATGTTATCAAATTACTTTAAACTGTATAAAAAAAACCTAACACAAAACCAGCTGCATTATATTGTTGCTGAGATTTTTGCATGTATCTTATTAGAATTCTGCTAACATATAGGTTGCTTGTGTCTAGTTTGTGGTTTTAATATAAATTACATGTGGTCTCATTTGCATTGATTACTTTTTTCCCTGAGGTCAAATAAACCTTTTTTTTTTTAATTAAAAAAAAAAAAAAACCAAAGCCTTGTGTTTATGTTGTCAGTTCCATGTAAAAAGTCTCTGAAAAAAAGTCTTTCACTTTGCCTTGGAGTCTAATAAACTTTGCTTCTGTGTTAGTAAAGAAAAGGCGTTCTAAAGAACATCCTTCTACAGAGGAGAGTCAGGATTGATTCTCTTTCGTTTCATGTCATATTCTCTTCTTTCCTAGCATCATGTTTAACTTCAGCACCCTAAGCTGGTGGAGGGAGGAAGGAGGAAGTATAGCTTTGCTACTGTGTCCCCAAGACTTTGCGTGTAACACCAGCAGCCCCATTCTCATGCACTTTAATGAAAGTAGGGGCACGATTCTGTCTGCTCCCCTGTGATAAGCTATTACAGACTAATTATTTTCACAGTCCATCACCAAATCTAGCAGCTCATTACTCCTATTCTGAAATTGTCTTCCCTTATTAAATATTAGACAGTTTCTCGCTGTGTCAGTGCTGAAGGCTTCCATTTCAAACACTGTTGATAGATAATGAGGAGTATTCTTAGTTTTGCGTAACGATACTTTCAAAAAAGAAATCTGGCTCAATTTTTAATATATATATTGCTTTTGAAATATTTTTGGAATGGAGAAAATAATGGGGAATTGTACAGAAAAGTGTGTTGAATAAACACCCTCTTCATCTTACAAGATAAATCATTTAGTTTAGGAAATAGCAGTTTATGACTATGAATGAAATCTTGATTTTGTTGCCTTGTGTATAAGGTTTGATAGGCTTTAATAACATAATCCTATACAGTGGTGCTGGTCTGATGCCCTGGCTATTAAATTTAGGGGATTAAACTGTCAGAGAACTATTTCTGTATAATAGTGGGAAGCCAAACTTCCTTAAAAAGTTTGCTTTGTCAGGTAAGTGTTGCATCAGCACAAGAATGAGAGAAGCATTGATAATGGTTTTTTGTTGGTGGTGGCCTCGTAATAAGACATGAAATTTTCTTATAATGATTGTGGCCTTCATGAAAGTAACTGTTGCTTGGATATTCTTTGCTTTTTTGTCCAAGCCGTCCAACGATTAATTGAATTTCGTATACTTAACTGCTCGTTTATTTCAAGGAATTCCTGTATTGGCTGGAGTTACTATTTGGTTCCTCATGCAAAACTATATTGCTTCCTCTCTGTTTTACTAAAAAATCAAGTCATTGAATTTTATGAAGCTCTGCAAAGAAAACACTGGTTATTGCTGAGGCAGCCCTGTGGTTTTTATGAAATTACTGGTCTTGCTACAAATTAGATTATTGGTAGCATGTGTAAAGAAATGGAAAAGTTTTTTATTTCCTGTATTGTTTGGAAATACTTTCAAGATTATGTTAGAGGATATGAAAAGAAAGAGGAAAACTTCCATTAGACATCACCATTTCTTTAAAAAATTAATAATGCTAGTTGTGATTAGAAATGCGGATCGTAATTTGGTTAATTCCAAAAGCTACGTATTTTCATTACTATTTTCATACGTGATGTTTTTTCCTTACTGCAAGAGCAAGTTTCCAAGCGCAACGGACGCAGTCTAATGAGACCTATGCAAAATTTTTATCAAGTCCTATTTGATTATGAAAACACTATGCAACGTGCTCTTGTTAGCTTGGGGGTTTTGTTGTTGTGGGTTTTTTTGTTTGAGGGGGTTTTGTGGGTGGAGTGTTTTTTGTTGAGGGAGTTTTGGGGTGGTTTTGTTTTGTTGGGTTTTAAAGAAAACGTGGCTATATGGGAAGGCCTGGAAAAATCTTACAAAATTTGTGGGGTTGTGGTAGGTTGTGGGTTTGGGTGTGGTTTTGTTTGGTTTGGTTTAAGTTTTTTAGATGTATAGAAAGTAAAGCTGTAACTAGTGTTGCTGTAACTCAGTTGTGCCAGGTATATTACGTGCTTCATAGTAGAGTCTTCACATTTCTTTTGAATAACTTACCTGGAAGAGGAGTGTTTTTTTTAAGATACCTTTCACTGTGGTGTCAGAGGATTCCTCTGGTAGTTACTGGTGGAATATACAAAAATAGTTTAAATTATGTGGAGGATATCTTCAGTTTTTTCTCATGTTTAATAGCAAAGATGAGAATGCAAATTATTATGAGAAAGGTGATGTGGTGTCGATCTTTGAAGGTCTTCTATATCAGAACAGGTTCAACCTGTACAGACCATGGTGGGAGGATGGGGTGGGGAGGGAAGACTGTTCCATGGGAATTATCATGAAGTGCAGTAATCTTTACTGAACAGTGAAATATTTGTTTCATGAAAGTACTGAATGTTTTGGTATGTGTGTTTTTTTTTTTTTACTGTCTAGACTCAAGATGGCAGAATTATTTATGGAATGTGAAGAAGAAGAGTTAGAACCGTGGCAAAAGAGAGTGAAAGAAGTGGAGGAAGATGATGATGATGATGAGCCCATCTTTGTTGGGGAAATCTCAAGCTCAAAGCCAGCTAGTACATGTAAGATAATCTTTTCCATAATTTAAAACAGATATATCAAGGAGTAATATTTTAAACTTACTTTGAAAATATAGAATTTTTCACAGTAAGACCTAAGAAATTCTACATCTTAAAGCTGTTCTGTAGTTTGCTGTCATACTGAAAATGGGAATTCTTAAATCCTGTCCTAAAACCAAGGTTATGCACAGCTCTGACCTTAAGTCTGAAGTCAAAACAAGGACGTTTGAAGGTTTTAGCATTGACAATATGGTTAAAAATCAAATATGCTGAAACCATGCATGCAGTTGCTCCTACTGTAGTTGATATTTAGTTAGATACTTGAAGTGTTTCCCTACTAAAGTAATGTGCATGAATTTAAGTCTTCATGTTACAGTCCCTCTTTTTTCTCCACCCCACATTGCATGTGTTGGTGGACATCGTTCTGACAAAACCAAGGTAACTGTCTTAAGCACAATCAGGAAAAGTGATTAATGTGAAAATAGTAGAAGCCTCTTTGTTAAGTAAGAGATTTTCATTAATATACTCATTCATCCCCTGTAAAATAAAGAGTTTTTTCATCAAGTTCTGTAGTTTTCTCCTAATGCAGGTAGTGCAGGGAGTGAGGTTAGGTGGTTGTGATGACAGCAGATGTCAGGATTCCGTGTTTGTCCTGTGCTTGGGCTGTGGCAGGTAAGTAAAGGAGAATATTTTTGTTATTTAAATTGATTTGAGTAATGAAACTTCTTGATTTCTGTATGCAGGCATTTTGTAGTCAATTGTTAAGAGGTTTGACCTAAGATTTCTCTAGCTGTTGAATACATGAGACTTTGTCTGGTGAGGTTTACTGCTTTCAGTTTCTTCCTCATCTCTGTTGTGCTTGTATCCAAGATTTCCGTAGTCATTTTCTGAAGGCTTATAGTTTGCAGTGAAGAATCTCAAGATGAAATGTGAAACGAGGCTGTCTGTCACGCTCTGGTGCATGGACTTTGGAGCTATTATTAGCTGTTCAGTCACTTTAGTTCACAATAGTTTCATCTTCTATCTGAATTCTATTTTACTTTGTTACTCACTGGGATAGTAAGTCTAATGTTTCTTACACTAGCTTAAAAAAGTGGAAAATTATGTTTTAAATAGTAAAGAAATACTCTTTAGGGTTAATTTTTTGGAATATTTAAAAATATTTGAGATCCTCTTGAAAATTTGAAGAATATCTTAAAATTACTCTAAAATTTTTGTGCAGTTACAAACTTCCAGAAGGACTGAAAAGTAGCCTGGCTGTTTTCTGGAAAGTCAAGAAACCTCTGGATTGCTGCTGGTCATTTGCAGTAGGTCACGGCATAGAAACAACTATTAAGGCACTAGGCATATGTTGGAACAACAAATAAGCCAAGTTTCATTGCAGTTGTTGTAGGCTCAAGATTTTTTTGTAGTCATAAAGGATGGAAATATTTCAGGTAAAAACTATAATGTTGATACGATTCTGCAACTTCAAGAACTTCGGTAAGAGACAGAGACTTACAGTGTATGTATCTTACTCTAGCGATGTCCGTACTCAGTCCTGACACCAGTAAAATCGCTTATGGTATAACTTTTTACTTTATCTCTTTTCCTTCCCTTTCCTCTACTTTTCTCTTTGTAATCTTCTACTTCGCTATCAAAAACAGCTATGGAAGAATGACCTCAGTTGTTCTCTGGTTTGTAAGTAGCACTGCCTGGCAGTAGTCAGGCTTCAGTTTGTTATTGGTGATAGGTAAGACACAGTGGACTCAACTTTGCTTATCACTGCTGTTTGGTTTTTACCTGAGAAAATTCCTGTCTGATCAGGTGGAAAATTAGATGACAAATGGAGACTCACGTGTAGTTATTAATTTTTCTGAAAGGTATATTTTCTACAATACATAGCAATTTTTTTTAACTTTTTCATGACAATGCAGCTGTCAGTTTTTATACAGACTGGTGTGGAAAACTTGAAAGAAATAGTTAAAAACCCAACTTTGACTTGCTGGCAGTGTCATGTACAGCAAAGTGTCTCTTCTGACCTACTGGAGGATTACTTTGAGATGAGAAGTAATTCACACTTTGTTGCCTTTACCGTTTCCTGCAACTTTCATTTTTCCCACAGTTACTGCTCATTTTTCTTGCTTCCTTTTTCATAATGATACAAACCTGTAATTTGTTGCTACTTTAAAATATTGTGCTGCATGTTAGCTTTCTTATACTTCAGTGCTGTTTTACCTAAACAGGACAAATAATGCTTTGATGGGAGTGGGGAAAGGGCACATCAAGTCAATGAAGCATCAGTGGAGTCATGTAAATCTAGTTTATAATTTCAAATCACTGGCTTCCTGAAATGTTCTTTTTAAAAATTATAAAATCTACCTTTGTATTTTAGGATGTGAATTGTGTGCACATCAGGCTGTCTGAAGCTTAATATGCTTTCTGAGACATAACTTTAGAATAGCTTTTTTTTCTTGTAGGTACATGAGGGCTTTAGTTTCATTTCACTCTGGAATTCAAATGTAAGGTATAAATTTATTAACAAACACAAAGTATGTGTTCAGCTAAATCCTTGCTCATGGTTGGTGTTGTGTTGAAGTAAAAATAGTATTACTATTACAGAATGAAATTTCATCATATGTTAAAAAATGCAAACCTGTTTGGATCTGTTGGTTGCAGCTGCTTTTTTATTAGTATGATCTAAATGCAGGTGACAGGTTGAAAGCTGTGATCTTCTGAGCTCTACTGCTTTTAGATTTATTTGTCAACCTGAGTAGTGTATACTAACGAGCCATTGCTGGTGGAAACAGCCTTAAGGTTGTTAAACACAATACCTAGATACTCTAAGATCTGTTGTTTGAAATCCTGATGTAATTTGACCCTGGTTTGAGAAGGTACATTGAATATTGTTGGTTAGATATTGAAGGATCTATCTATTTCATATGCATATTTTCACATGTCAGAGCAAGAAACTTGACAGCAACACTAATGGAATTGAAAATCTGGCGGTAGAAAAATATTTTCACTTGATGAATATATTTGTAATATTCTGCAATGATCAGAAACTCCAGATTAAGACATAAAACGTTGGGGAATATTGGTGGCATTAGTTAGGGAGTAAACATCAAATCTAAGAAATTCCATGTGTTTCTAATGAGCTAGAACACTGGTCATAGACTACCACATAGGATATGTAAGAAAATCAGTTCTCTTGTAATGTATTTCCAAGATAACTCTGTTGATTGCTGGTCTGTTGATTTTTCTTTCACATTGGAAAATGGAGATCATGAAGTCTGAAAACAAGTTTGTAAGTGCTGTATCTTCCTGTGATACAGAAACAAATTGTGTAGTTACTGGTTTAGAGAAAATGCTTTCATTAGTGTAGAGCAGTTCTAGCATTTGGGGAACTTACTATGTATATGAGAAACAGAAGTGAATAAATGCATTATAATCAGCAAAGCTAATTATTTATGAAATGTTCTTTTTTTTTTGTTTGCACTCTTATTTGTATGTTAATCTATCTCCAAGAAAATAAAAACTGAGATTCTTAGGTGAGCTAGCTTAACCTAAGAGGAGTAGAAGAGCATATCTTGTATTTGTACAAATGATGCTTTGTTTTGCCACGTATTTATTTTAGACATAATATTCTAATCTATAAGTCAAATCCTAATTGGCTTAATTAGTGGATATGAATGCTACTTTTGATTTGAAAAGCAATTAAGCTATTAATTTAACTGCAATTAAGATAAATGTAACTTTTGACAGATATATTGAACAGAGTCAACCTCAGCTCATCACGAAGGGCGATACAGAATGGTGCACCCAGTAGAGGTACTTTATTGTCCTAATATGGTAATTAAAACAAAAAATCCACAACACTTATGAAACATCTGACTGCAATATTATATAAAGATAACTTTGGAATCCTTTGTAACAGGTACAGTTGCTACATTCAAGCCTGACAGTCACCATTATGCGACACCTGCCTCCAGCCCCAGTGCCATGCCTGTTTCATCAGTCTTTCAGTCTGTATCCAGACCTACAACTAGTGCTGTGGCAGTTCAGCCGTTGTCTGTACCAGTGAATGTTTCAGGAACTTCACAAACGCTGCAGAGACCAGTTGCTGGATGTTTATCAACGCAGCAGGTGCCCGGGTCAGGTTCTGGAATATCACAGCCTGTTAGCATTCCAGTGACGACACAGCCAGTATCAAGAAGTATCACAGTTCCTGTAGTGGCTCAACCTGTATCCAGGCCAGTGACTACTGTAACAGCACAGCCTGTAATACTCAATCAGGTAAATTTTTATTCCCTTAAACTGTAAAATACTCAGGTGGAATTGCTTTTGAATAAATTAATGAGGAACATACTGACTCAATCTAGTAATTTGAAGACCTGGACTAGATTGTAGACATTCATTATAGGCATTATATAAACTGAAGATTCTAGGACCATAACCTTGCACTGGTGAATTAAAATATATATTTGAAAATATTGATTTGCAAGACTCAAAGATGATAGCTTTAGTAACAGTGGAATTACATTAAATGAAAATCTTAGGCATAAAAAAAATTAGTACTGCTTAGATTATTTTGTTTAGGTTGTGTGGAGAAATGATGGAAATTCTCATTCTCTAAATATTGCAGATTTCCGTGCTCAGAGATGGATCCTCTGTATTGATAAATTAATTTCAGTTTTAAATAGCTTGCATTTGGTGTTTAAAGTAACTTTGTGGTTTTCCCACCTGATTTTTACAGTGCCTCTTGGGATTTTCCCTTCTTTAGAGAATGCTGTAGTTGTAGCTCCCTAGGTGTCTTTGCTTTTTGATTCACATGTCAGTTGTAGTGAAACAGTATTATCATAAGGAGGACTTAAGGAACCAAAAGTTGCAGGGTCAGTAGACGAAACAATTCAGCAGCATACTTGTCTTGTTTGAAAAGCACAAGGGAATTATGCACAGAGATCACATATTACGGATCTTCCTGGATTGCCACAGAACCTCAGAATGATAACTTTAGGGAGTCGTTAGATGCTGTTTTTATTGCCTTAGCTGTTGGACATTCATGAGAGAGAAAGAATGAAGATTAAAATTTCATTTTTGTATGAGATAAACTATGATGTGATACCTTTCTTGAAAATAATTTTAGCTGGAACTGTTTAGACAAAGTGTTCTGCCTATAATATTAGCTACTACTGTAAGGTAACATGAAGTCTGACAGTAGGCACCATCTCCATCATCCATGCAAATATATACACCTGCAGTTGTCCCAGCTGTCAGTCTTTTCGTGTAAATAAAAATCATGCAACTTAATGTATTCTGCATTTGCTGAGCAGGGGTGTCAGTCTGAATGAACATAGTTAGTGAGGCTATTAAAGCATGAGAATTAGATGGTCTTCTCAAGACTTGTGGCTAAATCATTGCTAATGATTGATTATATCTTAAGAAAAACAATGCAATGGAATCATTGCTTATCCACTGGGTAGCTGAATCCCTGGCAGGTTCATTAGGAAAGGAACACGTACTTTCCAATTTTGGGTCTTCAGCAGTTGAGCGATAGTTTGCAGAGAGAAATTGTAGGCATGACTGGTGAAGCAGATTAGCTAAATCAGTCGCTGTATCTAAAAGGCCTAAAAAATGATATGATCAAAACTCCAGATATTGGTATAATATCTGTATTGCCTCTGGAGTCCTCTTAAATCTGTCTTTATCAAGCAGGACAGTTTAATACAGAAATGTCTGCTACTTCACATAATGTATACACATATTTCAAGTCTGTGAATTTTATTTTTATAAATGTTTACTTATGACATAGTATGCTTTATTATATCCTTCAAAGGAGTACTAGGATGTCTTGCAGAATCTTAACTGCAAAAGGAAGCCTCCTCCTTTACTTCCCTCACCTGTATAAGCTCATGTTCTTGTTCTATTAGAGGTTCTATTTAATGTAGAGGCAAAGCTGCCTTTACATTGTTTTTATTAGAGAACCTTAAACAGACCTAGGAAAGCTGAACTTCTCCAAAAGGTATATGTAAGCCAGATGTAATTCCTCAAGACAGTGATTTCCTTTAAAGACAGTATGCACACAGCACTTCTTTTTGTGAGAGTTCGTTCACCAAGTTTACTTTCAACAGGGGTGTCACAGGTGAGACTGTAGTTAAGTTTTATAGTCTTACTTTGCCAAAATCTGCAGGTTGTTGTTCTTCCCTGGCAGAGTAGAGAAACGCCTATTTGAAGAAGTTTCAGCCTGAAACATGACTTTAAAGATACATAGCATGGAAAAGGTTCTCTAACCGTGTATTAAGTCAATTATCTCTAATCCAAGTTAGACTGACATGCTTTAGAAAGTAATGCATCCATTTCTGGGATATCCAATGCATAGATATTCCACTGTTGAAGTCATCATATATATTATATGGTTTTTTTACAGTGTTGACATTTTGATCATGGCTTTTGGTAGCTCTTAGCTTTTTTTAGCTTATCCTAAATGTAGCATCCTATTCTTTGGATGTTAAGAAATTCTTGAGTATCTTTAGGAAGTTTTTTCTGGGTTTTTTTCCTTGCTTTAAGACATGCTGGAAGTGAATCTTCCATCTATTTCTTCAACTTAACTTTTCTACGTTCAGAATTGTATTTCAAATTTTAGCCTTATCTAGAATAATTTGTTTTCTTGATTTTTGTATTGTTCCTGCCACTTGATTATGTTATACTTTTTATGGGGAAAGAGGCTTGTTTGGTGTGCTTTCGTTACTGAGGTACTATAGTTCAGCTTCTTGGGCAAAGTTCTATGGTTCTTAATATCACTCCTGCCACATTATGTCATTTGCTGTTCTTGGTGTCATATGTATACTTACCTGTATTTTGGTTCATGTCCTTGGTTTGAGTTGTCTTCATTCAAGAGCTCCTTAGGGTTTTCGGAATTTTCCCTCCACCCTTTATCTAGTCTTTATTCCACTTGAGGCCACTGTTTTATATTGATGACTTTCTGCCTTGGGCTTTCTGTGACATTTTTGTTCACACATGTTCTGTTTCTTCCTAACTTAATTATTCCTAAGTGGCAAGGGCTTCAAATGAGTTTTTCTGGGAAGTGTTTGACATTTGGATCTTCAGCTTCCAGATGTTGAAACTTACCTTTGAAATTAAAATATTGTTATGTGAAGATGACTGTGAGGTGTGACTAGACATTGTGGCAGGACCCCTCTTTAGCTGAACATCCTTCAGAGTGCCTTTGCATTCTTAATATGGTCCAATATTTTTTAATCTCAGGATGTCAAAGTATTTTCTGTGGGAACTGATTGCTTTTGATCATCAACTGTGTTGAAACACACATTTCCTCGATTTTGTAACATGTAGGTCTATAACTTACCTTTTGTCAATGTTTGATATACCAATTTTATCACTGAAATACCCTTTTCCAGTCACAGGCTTGATTCACTGACTTCCTTTAAAAGTTTTTGTGTTCTTGTTACTGCACTACGTCAATGCAGTTCCAAAAATTGAGTTGAATATGGCTTCAGTTGCACTGTTTACAGCAGTTCTAATTCAGTCACAGCTACTGCTGTTGTATATGATAGCATAGGGCTATCCTCTTCTTTATGAAAAATTTCTTAGCGGTGAAGATCTTCTATATTTCAGCACTCAGAATGCTCTCCAGTAAGCCCCAGACAATTCTGTCCACATCTGTCCCCTACTTAATAAGCACTTTCCTTTGTCTGAGTGTGATTTAGGTTCCAGTTGTTCCTGGTTAATTTTGGGAGAGCAAAGGTCCAATATCATGCCTTGCAATTCCTCTGTGTGGATTTGGTTACCAATTATGTTGGTTTCCACAGTTAGGAAACCTAGGATGCATAGTATCCTATGAACTCAATGTTTTTGCTAGTCTCTTGAAAAACTAAAATGGTGGTGGATTTTATTTTCTTTTTTTTTTCACTTGAGCCTTAGGAGTTTAATTTATAAAGGTGTTGGGTTTTGCATTTGTGCATGTGAAAGCACTTGTGCATGTTAATTTGATGGGGTCTTTTTCATTGATGTGGTAAAGCTGGGGTTGTTTGTTTTTTTTTT
>KZ505664.1:1098453-1114164 GCA_002844005.1 Limosa lapponica baueri | reverse complement strand
ACCCTGCACTTGGCTTGGTTGAACTTCATGACGTTTGTACAGTCCCACCTCTCCAGCCTGTCCAGGTCCCTCTGGATGGCATCGCTTCCCTCCAGCGTGTCGACCGCACCACGCAGCTTGGTTTCATTGGCAAACTTGCTGAGGGTGCACTCAATCCCACTGTCCATGTCTCCGACAAAGATGTTAAACATCACTGGTCTCAGTATTGACCCGTGAAGAACACCTCTTGTCACTGGCTTCCACTTGGACATTGAGCTGTTAACTGCAACCCTTTGAGTGCAGCCATCCAGCCAGTTCCTTACCCACTTTCAGGGTAGAAAGATCAAGTGCCCATGTTTTGCTGTTCATACCTTAATTTTGACATTAAAGCTAACTCTATTATAAGGTTTTTCTTAAATCCTTATTGCTATATCTGAAAATATTTCATGTTCCTGATTGATTGTGTTAGGATGAATGTCCTATTAAGATGTGAGCAGTGTTGATGAGTCTTGGAAAGTGTTTCTCCTACCTCACCCCTTAACCCTTGAATATTTGTGAAGAGAACTAAATTTCACATTCCTTTTCCTTCCAAATTTTACCTGTTGAGGGATCAGTGAAGTTGTTTAGTTTTAACAGTTTTCAGTGTCAGATCCAAGAAATTTGGCAATGGACTATTTAATTTGTTAGGTTATATGTAGTACAAAAGGGTAAACCTTTTAAACTGAAGGTTAAGAAGATATCTAATGTAACAAGGTGCTAAGAAACATGAACCAACTTAGGTTAGCTGTGCTTTGCGAAGAGGGTTTGATTATATTATTTCTAGAGGTCCTTATTAAATTACTCTACATAAAAAAAAAAAAAACCAACCCCTTAGTGATATCGTCAATTTCAGTGTCATTCCCAGTCAACATGCCATAGATAAACTTTTATTTTCATTAAAGATTGACCACTTAGTAGAATTTGATTTATGTAGTATCATCTTGCTTTGAGAAGCTTCTGCTTGCTGGAGGTTTGTGCTACTTTTGAGTTCTGTTTTCTGATCTTTTAAAATGCAGCTACCTGTTATGCAAGAGTAACAGACAAATGCCTGAGTTTAGGTTGAAGAAATTATTAATTTTTTAAAAACAAGTAAAGTATAATGTGGAACATCATCAGACTTTTGAACAAAAGCACTTATGATTAGCCATTCAAACAGGTTTAGTAATACTTCATAAAATGGACTTTCCCAGGTCTTACGGTTGATCTTCCTGCTCTGACACACAACTATGGATAAATTAACAACCACTGATAAGAGTTGAAAACTTATCAAAATGTCAAAAGTATTTTGGGGAGATTGTAATGAACTTGAGTTACAGCTGAGTACTTAGGAGTACTTTTAAGCAATCATTTGTTTTTAAAATAAACCCTTTGAAGCCTGTAAGTAAAAAAAATAAATGTTAAACCTCAAATTTCTTTTCCCTCTTGAAAATATCTTACTAGGATTATATTATGGATTCTCCACCAGCTGCACCAGATAATACATCTGGTATACTGTTTGGTGTGAGACAGAACTCGGGAGTTCCACAGTACCAGACTGGGCCAGCAGTGAATGTAACAGGTGGGTATAACTGTAGTAGTTGATAAGAGAAAGAAAAAGCCTAATGTCATTTAACTGTAGTGCAGATCTTTGGGTTACAACTTTAAATAGACTTTCTGGACCATAGTATAGCTACTTTTTTCTTCCCCCTGTACATAACATTGTATAACGTTTAACGAAATAAACTTTGGAGCTTTGTGTTGTCAGACTTTGCTTTTCAGTACATTAGACTCACCATAATATCAACTGCTCTCTTCTTGTAATGCTTATTTAGATGGAAAAATTATTGCAAGATCCACCATAATTTTTTTGACCAATAAAGGCTCGTTTTCAGTCTATCAGCGCTCTTTGACTAGCCATGACTTTGGCTAGGGATGGCTGTCAGCAAGAGCGAGGCTGTGAGCCATGCCGGAACTGCCTGAGTCTGCCGAGTGGATTCCCTGTGGTGATGATCTTGGTTTCCTGACTGCTATGTATAGGAGTAGACGGGATCAAAAGGATCCTGTCTGAAAAGGGGAGGAAGAGAAAGAATACATAGTTTGACAACTATTTTTTTTTTAAACTAGCTAAATTGTGCTTTAACAGAAACTATTTAACCTACTGAAAAACAAACAAAAAAGCACCTTTTTTGTGTCACAGCAGATGAAGTAGATTTGTGGCATGCAGTGTATTCAGTCTTAACCAGGCTGTAACTTGGGACTTCCCTTCTCTTTTGTGAAGGATTGCACTTCTGTAATAACTGACCAGAATCCTGTAATTCAGTTTATAAGTTGCAGATGGCAATCACTTCTGATGCTTCCATGAGGTAACAGATATGGCCTAACTGGTCATACTAACAAGTTATGTAGAACAGAGCAATTGCTAGTTAATTCTGCTTGATGTATGGTGTGATGGTAGAGATGGTATGGTATGGTAGAGATGAATTTGCATCTCTAAATTAGGCACTCACTCCAGATAATTATTAATGAAGGGTTGGTAGTGTATTTCCTTGCATGTGTCCAACTATTCTGTGATCTCATTCTTATCTTACTGGGTTAACTAGCTTTTTCTAAAGTAAGCAAAGGTTTTATGTCTTGCAAATGGTTAAGTATTCCAGCCCTTGTTCTCCAAAGAACAAGTATTAAAGTTTAATTATTTGTGGCTTTGTGTTGTTTTTTGCTTTATTTTTTATAATTTGGAGACCTGCTTGCCTATCTGAAAATGACTTTTATTAGTTTCTTTTCCAGAAAGATTAAATACTTACAAAGCATCAAGGGTTGTAATTCAAAGTGTTTTAAATATACCATACTTAGTCTATGATTATTTCTGTAAGATGGGAATAGGATTTAGAAATTAGAAGGTATATGGTTGTGTGTTGAAACACAAGTATCTTTATGACACAGAAGGCAACTTTAAGATACATTCCGCTTCACAAAAAGAAAGCGTCTGCCTATTTTGTTGTTTTGCTTGCATGGTGAGGTCACACAATGTTCTTACATTCATGTTGTTCGTATGTGCCAATACCTACTTGCTGGTGTTGGTGCTGTGCTTCCTCTAAGTCACGTGCAGTGCTCTGGGCACAAGACATTCTGGAACGTGGTGTTTAACAGAAAAATCCATTTGGGAGCTGGCCTGTGATGCTCTGCAGGACAATTTAACTTCTGTAAATGGATCATTAAAGACATACTTATGCATAATTTTATATATATGTGCATATGAGCATATTTATGCTCAATATAGCATAAATATTTATTTCTGAGGTATAAGCAGGGAAATGACAAGCTGCAAAGGGACACTAAGGAACCGTTTTGTTAGGCTGCTAAATAGGTGATGGTGTTAAGTTAAACAGCAGTGATAACTCTTAGCTGCAGGTTGGATGGGCACTGAGGATGTATGTAAAACTATAGTTCGCTTTCTGAGAATATCTTGGGATCGTTCTCCCACGAACTTTACCCACTTGGAGGAACGAGAAAATGCCATAACCAATAGAAGAACCATTCTGTGGTATTTAGGTGTTGACTGGACTGTATATGTGATTTCATACCAATAGATTAATGGGAGATGTTGGTGAGGGACAATGCACTTGAGGCCTGAAATAATTTGGTTTTCATGTCCCTATTCTGTTAATTTGATCTGACTGTTACCACAGTACATTTGATGCTTTTATTCTTGGTTACTATTTCTATTGTCTTTTGCCATCATTCATAAAATCAGGCCCAGCAAGCACAGATGCACATAACAATGTTAAGGATTTTGCAGTAGTGTGTTTAGAAAGCCGTGGGTAAGGTGATACTGCACCCGGTATACTTGCTCCTTCTTGCAATCATTTTAGATACTGTACACAGTAGTACTGTGTGTATGACTATAGCCAACTGTTTTGTAATAGCTACAAAATATTTACAGAAGTATTCACTAACAGCATGAAGTAAAGGTAATAGACTCCTGAGCAGCCTTAAAAAACAAACAAGAATTGTTTGGCTGCTGCTTTTCTCTGCTCTCTTGAGTACCTGGGGTCCCTGACAGTGTAGGCTGTGTGATCTGCTGGGGAGAGAGGATTGGAGAAACGAGTCAGGAACATGAGTGATCCAAGGAATTCTTGTGTCCACACACCAGTTGAGATAGGCACTTGGCTGAAAAGAGGAATCAGTCTGATTTATACCAGCTAGATATCAAATGATACTTGGAATTGGTTTGATTATTTTTCAAAATAGGCTTTAACTATTTTTTTTAAATGAACAAACAACAGAATTCAAATTCAAACCTAGATATATTCTCTTAGTATTATAATTCTTCTGAAGGAGGGAATTTATTAGATCAGAGTTGTATAAAGTAAGTTAAGAATCCTTACCTTTATAAATATATGAAATAGTCTTCGATTTTTTTTTTTTTTTTGCCACAGCTACTAATTTTGTTAACATGTAAATATAGTAACTTTTTCCAAATCAGGTTTTCTAAAGTAAAATAACATATTTTACTGAAGATTCTTGTAAAATCAGTCAGATGTTCTGTCTTTTCCATGGCCCTCTTCACACAGCTACCCCTAATTAAATATATAGCAGCAGTTCCTGCTGTAGGTTGATGGCCTGATGCTTGAATAGCCTCAGTGATATAAAAGAATACTAAAATCATACTAGCTGTTTGGAAGCCTTTGCTGATCAAGCCACATATGTTAATGTAACCAGCCCATATACCTAATAGTGCAAGTATAAATAAATTTAAAAACCCCAGGAAGTAGTAGTACCTAATGAATAACCAGTTTATTTTGTGAATATGTTAATTACCTTAGGCAAACATTGCACAGAGTGAGACATACAAGCTTAATATGTTCATTTATGTAAGAAAGAAGGTAAGGTGTAGTACAAAGGAGAATGTTAGAATGATTAAATATGTATGTAACAAGTGATTTATGTTTTCCTGTATATGAAGCATAGTGTGGTAAATTCTCCAAGATGCTCAAGTATTGGCATTCCCTGCTGGGATTCTTTGCTTCTGTGGATTGAATAGGGAGACTCTCCAGGCTGTTTGCTATGTGTAGATAGGTGTCACTGAGTAAACACAACTTAGGGGTGGGAGGAGGTTGTTCATTTTTTTCTCAGAAGAAGTTTGAATAATTTTGTGTGATACAAGTTATCTCTGCCTGTTGAGAAGACTTTTAAAGGTACTATTTCAGTTTTTTATCACACCCAAAGAAATCACTGGAGCAGCTAGGCCATCGGGAGAGGAATATACAGGAATGTCCTCAGTTCAGATCATTGTATTTGGAACTGAAGTCTGGTCCTTGTCATAGTTTATTGTAGTCTTAAGGCTCATTGCAGTCTGTGATTGTGAGAGATTTACAAGGCCTGTGCTGGCACTTCAGGCTTCTTGGGATGTAGCTGTACTCGTTCAGGTCCTCTTGAGGACTGATGTCTGTATTGAGATTACATCGTCAAGGGTAATCTTACAGTGACAAACACATGGGTTTCATGACAAGATGGAGTCAAGTATTGATGGCTGTGTTAATCAGGCACTGAACCTCTGAATGTCTGAGTTATTTTTTTAATGATTTTCTTTGTTTAGAAGAAACACTGCAGTCTTTCAGAAGAGAGCAAATATGTGTGCTGTGATTGGTCATTAGAAGTTACAACACTGTTTTCATTTTGCATACAGTCTGAAGTCTCAAATATTTTACAGAGTTAAATAGAAAATTAAACCAGCATTAGCATAGCACCAGAAAAAAAGGAGAGATATTTTTCATCAGAAGGGCAGAGGTTGTTCCAAATAGTGGGCATTGCAGACACCAGCTGCTTAGCTGAACTTTATTATGGTGAACTCACCTTGTCTCAGATTAGTGTGGGTCAAGATGCGGAAAGTGGGACAAATAAATTCAGGTGGTCATAGTATAACTTACTGGATTTCAGGGATGGGGCTGTATCTCTTTGTATTTACCTTTTCCTTCTCCACTGGCCTAAATATTCAGTCTGAGTTGGATATTGTTTTCTTAACTTCTGTATGAGGTATTATTTTAGGGACATCTTAACTGTTTTATGTAGACTTGTCTATATGCCGAAGTACAGGCATCAGTAATGTGTTTGTAATATACTATGGCAAACACCTTGAGGTTCTTTAATTTAAACCACTATAGGTCAGAATGAGAGGGTTTTTTTGTATCTAAGTGTCCTGCTACTTCTGAAGGCAACAGTGCAACTCCAAAGAAGGCCAAGCCTGGTGAGGTTGGTGCTGGAAGCAATTCAAGCTGTTTCACCTACAGTTAACTCTCTAACATCATCACAAAATGTGTCTTCAAAAGGTAGGGTAGATTAAATGATCTAGCCGTCAATCCATGCACCTGTTTCACGGAGAAAGCTAGCACTCTTGTCATGTTTCAGTTGGTCACCATTATTAATGCTATTAAGGCACTGTAAATAAGTAAACTCTGTTCTTATGCCTTCAAATAAGAAAAACCTTTCTATGCAAGGATTTGTATACCTTTGCAAATTAATACACCCTAGGTTATTACCTATTGAAATTTTTGACCTTTATTGTTTAGAAGGCATGTTTGAATCTTTAATAATTAAGTTGTTTAGTGGCTGTGAAGACAGATGATCAAAATAAATCATACTGTTAGTTCAGATTTTCTATGTCAAAGAACTGAATAGAGAGTTGAAATGTTAAGATACAAGCAAACAGAAAATAAAGATTGAAAGCATGCTGTGACTGGTGAATTTACCAACTAATTCTGATTAGATAAAAGGAAGGAAAAAAAAAATTGTAGGAATGTCAGGCAAGGCAGCAAGGACTCGGGTTGGGGAATCTCCATCCTTGGAGATATTCAGAAGTTGACTGGACATGGCTCTGAGCTTTCTGATAAGGCTGGACTTGCTTTGAGCGGTAGGTTGGCCAGAGAAACCTCCACAGGTCCAATCTAAATTATTCTGCGATTCTGTACTTTGACTAACTTTTGCAAAGTGTATTTTCCAGTTTCCCCCTTTCTTTTGCAGCAGTGTTTTTGATACAGTTTGAAGCAGTAGTGGGAAAGGAGGAGGGGGATCTAAGTTTCAAAGAGAGGATGATATTTGAAAGACCTTTCCCTCCCTATAGGAAAAGAGGTAGTCTAGCTGCAGTGTATTAATGATTAGGTGCATTTTCCTCCTGGGCCTCAAAGTGCTTTCCAGCTGATTGCAATAGATGAGGATTTATTTTTGATGTTGAGATTTCCAACCACATACTCTCTCTTGTAATGTTAAAATGAGGAGCTACCTACAGTGTGATTCTGTTGTTTGGAATCATTTCATATTTGGTTTTTTGCATGTCTTGTTTGCAGCTGGTTTGCTATCAGACTCTTCCTCAATAACCAGAAGGAAGTGGCTGTAACATGGAATATTGCAGCAAAAAAATTTCCTCCACCCTCTCTTGGGTAAAAGATATTGCACTGCAGCCTGTAATATAGAAAAGATAATTGGAGGATCTTACTAAATGCAATAACAAAGGAGTAAATCATATTCACTGAGAACTTATTTTTATGAGTTTGTCTCTAAGCCATCCCATGCTAGCATAGCGATTTCTAATCTGTCACAGAATCCAGCACTGAAGCACCGCAGCACACCAGATCTTGCTGCAAAACCTGGTTTCTTGCAGATCAGCTTGCAGTTGCTGTGATGTGTCAAAAAGTTTTACAAACCCTATTAGTGAAGACTTGCAGCACTGTTTTGCAGTGTATCTCTTGCATGGCCATCCACTCACATGAAGGACTTTCTGCTTAATTGTGATTCTTAACAATGCTGTTATCTTCAAGGAAAAACACTCTTTGATCCATGTCTACCTCATGGACTATGCAAGACTGTCTTTGTGAAAAAGTGTATAACTGTTGCATGGTCATATCTTCACACATACACTTATTCATTTCTTTGTTTTAAAGTGGAGATATTTGTGTGTTTATTTTTATTACATTTTTTCCTAGCCCTGGCAGGGTACAGTTGACTGCAGTTGAGATGTTACTTAAAACGCGTCCCGTGTTTAACCTGTTCTTCTAAACTACATACTTAGCATGGAGTCCTCCAGGTCTGTGAACAACTTGAGAACACAAGAGAACTTCATCTGGGAAAGTAGCTCTCACTCTGGTGTTTTTTGGCAGTTTGGAGAAAACTGGAAGTCTGGGTGTATTCATTAAAGTTCAAGCTAATGCAAAGCTTTTTTGTTTTTGCTCAAAAGGCATTAATCATCTTAAGTTCATAAAAGAAATACTATTTCTTTTCACTACTGGGCGTAATTATTTAGAGGATTTATTCTCCAGGTTCTCCAGAGACACCTTTGCTCAACAGGAATGATGCATCTGAATAGGCCTAGGTTCCATCAACTGTCCAGAGAGAAATATTCTCGTCATTGAGAACCAGTTGGTGAAATTCCTTTCCAAAACCAGTTATGTGAACCCTGTTGTGGTGATGATTGGGTCATGGCATAAAACAAGTTTTACATGTTCATTTGAGAACTACAGTTCTTAAAACAAAAACATAAAATAATCTGTCCGATCTGTGGGGTTAGGGAGGTGGTGGTGCACAGAATTAATGCTTTGTCTCTATTACGCTGCCTTCACCCTCTTCCATTTTTAACTTATTTATTGCTAAGATTTTATAGAAGTTGTTTATCGGTCTATATCAAGCAGAACAAACTCAGTTTGGAAAAAAGGAAGGGTGGTTAAAAGATGGTTGTAAAACCTTGCTTGTAGTCACTACAACTACATCAATTATAATAGTTTTCATTTAAAATAGCATATTTTTCTAGAACAATAAATAATAAATCAAATATTCTGCTTGTGAATTCTGAATCTTAACATATTTTAAATTTTACAGGTACAAATGCTGCATCAAGCACCATTAAAAATGGAGGGCCTTTTCCACGAGCTTGTCCGAAGTGCAATATTCATTTCAATCTTATGGATCCTCTAAAAAATCATATGAAGGTAAAATATTTTGAGGCTGGTAAACATAACAAACTTATGTGGGCTTCTCTTTGGTTGTGAAAGAGTGCCCTGTTTTGATATGAAGATAGTCTGGCTTCTGGCTACAATCAACCAGAGCCCAACCATTCAATGTCTCGCAGTCATGGAGAGGAAGAATGGAGTAGGGGAGCTCTAAATCTTGCCACTTTTTGCCTTGTTTTTCTAATGAATTGCGACATATTTGCTGGCTTTATATGATTTCTCTCTGCTGTGGCTATGACTTCTTGAACCACTGGCCAGATTCAGGTGAATTTGATGAAGGTAAGTGCCTATGATAACAGGCAGCCAGTTGGCCCACATCTGTGTTAGATCACTACTAAGACAAAGATGACAATGTAAACTTACCTTTTTATTTTGATATATTATTTGTAGCTAAAAGAGTTGTTAAAATGAAGGGAAAAACTTAATTTGTAGTTCATACTTAAACACTGTGAGAAACAAAGCTTTCAGAAACTAAGCATCACTTGGTCTGCTTATGAAATTACTTGTGATTGTTCCCTGGAAAATATTTATTATTATTTGGCAAAGATTTATGCAATTCTCAGGCATATGTATTCCATTCCAGGGGGCAGAAAAATGGCTTTGCACTCCATATACAATGTGAATAACCCATGCAAAAAGGAGTACAAACTGCTGTGTAATAGAAATCTGTGAGGCTCTGAGTTGCTGTTAACACAGATGATTCTGATTTACTGGGCTTAAGATACCCTAAACGGTAGCTACTCTGCCCTTCAGCTACAAAACGTAATTAAGAAACATACATAACAGTGGAGGGAAAATCAAGGGTTTTCTCTTTCTCTAATCATATGTAGAGAATTGCTTTTGCACTGAGTACAGCAACCCAATGAAAGAACCATTGAAGAGTGGGTCTATTTAGTATTATTTAATTAAATTTTTAGTTAAACTATATGGTATAAATATAGCGACTGTATAAGCAAGTTACGCTTCTGCAGTAGGAAATGAACTCCTTGCTAGTAGGCTTGCAGAAAGTAGTCCTGCACAATAAGAACCTGTATTCAGCAGGAGAAAGATCTGTCCTATGAAACATGCTAATTTTGTTCACGGTTGGAAACTTCATAGCTCCTTCTGTATGAAGTGCTTCATACTTTTTAAGCATTAAGTTTCATATTATAGCTATTGGGTTAAGCATTCATTACGTACACTTCGACATAAAGAAGCTTCGACAATGTATGTTGTGTGACTTAGAATTTCTGATTTTTTCAGTTAAGCTGGAAAGAACTTCTGCAGGTTGCAACATATGTCTTCCCCAAAGAAATAAAACATAACTTTCCATTAAGCTCTCAGTAAACTTGTGCTTGTCAGCAAAATACTTGCATAAAAGCTGCTTTTCTCATTCTCGTTATTAAATTGAAATGAAGTAGACATCTTTCTAATGAGTAAGGCAACACCGGTATTCTGATTTCAAGCTTAAATTTATCTTACATGAACCTATGCAAATACTTCCTTTTCAGTTTTTGTAATATATAGTGTTTTATTACCTAAACACTACCCAAAGATCAGTTACTGTTCAAAATCCATATATGAATATGAACGAAGTCAGTGTGTCAGAGAGCTGAGCTTTGGATCTAACCATAGTTAGTGAGTGGCTTCAGTTTTTAAAATGTTGTTGTCGTTGATGCTGTTTGGCAAGAGAGACTGATACCTTTGTCTCTGTCTGTCTCCCCCTTTCCATCCAGTATTGCTGTCCAGATATGGTAAATAACTTTTTCCCAGGAATGGCCCAAACAGAATGTTCGAGCACAACAAGCAAGACTGCTGAATCCGAGAAAGGAAAATTGATTATGTTAGTTAACGACTTTTATTATGGGAAACATGAAGGTGACACCCAGCAGGTACAACAGGAACAGAAGACTCATACAACATTTAAGTGCTTCAGTTGTCTGAAAGTTCTTAAAAATAACATAAGGTATTTGAACTCACTTCCTTAATTGCTTCTTAATCTCTTACAGCCCATAGCACTTAGTTTTATGCATTAAAAATTTGTCTTTCTGTAACAGAAACTTTTTTCTTATTGAAAACTAATAATATTGGGTGACTGAACAGAAATGGAATTAATTTTGACCATGCATGTGTGGCCATAACTTAAACTTTTTACAGATTAGAGTACAAATTTTAATGGTGTAGAGTTTTAATGAGAGCAGTTGTAGGACTTTGGGGTTAGAAAGGGCAGAAAGTATTTTACAATTTGCCATCTGGATTGATGGTGATATCAGTAGATGTGAGTGTTATTCCCTTTAGGGATGCACAATGACTAATAGTTGGTGCTTTACTTATGTAACATCTGTTATTTTGATGGAATAATTTTACTTCCAAACGCTGCAGAAAAACTTCAGTAAGCTGTTTTAATAGGTAGACAAGTTCGTGTCATTGTTCCTTTGGAAGCTAAGGTCATTGAACTTTTTTCTGTGCATTCTTCAAGGGAAGCTGAAGTAGCAGAATGTAAAACTGAAAAATGGACTGTTTCTTTGAAGGGCACAGTCTGCAAGTTAAAATTAATAGGTTTATGTAAACATTAGACCTATATTATTGAACAAAAGTTCCATGTAATTACAAATACTAAATTTGCTATTGATCATTAAGTATGTCTAAATCCTAAGTAAAAGGGCTGATAATTTGTCTTAAACTGTATGCTATCGTTTTATAATTTTTATTCCAAGGTATATTTTACACCTTTAACGAAAAATAAATACATAGTACCTCTCTACTCACAGTGGAAGTTTTATGGACCTTAATTCAGAAAAGCACATCAGGGTAATCCCCTGCTTCCTTTCAAAGATCTGTGGTTGAACACACCATTGAAATAATGTTCTGTTAAGGTAGTATGCAGTACTGGTGTCAATTCCTTTCTTCTGCTTAGATACCTGGATATCTTCAGTTAGCTTTTTTTTTTTTTTGTTCTTTTTTAAGTTACGTGGTATTAGAAGCTTGAGCTCAAGAGACTATTCTCCTTGCTCGTTTTTTTTTTTTTTTCCAATTCCAAGGTCACCACTTGGAGAACTACATGCCTTTTGTGAGTGTGACCTACATTTAATAGTTCCTCTGGCTGTACTGAAATGAAGCACATTCAAAATAGAACAGTTTTTGAAGTTTAGCAGTAGTGGGTTGTGCAACTAACCTGTCCTTGTGCTGCTCCACCAGTAACACTGACCTGGAAACACTCCGATGGGTGCTTAGACTTCTCAGCCAGGACAGGTTCCTACTACAGATAGGGGGACATATTAATGAGGAAAAGGTGGTAACTTGAAGTAGTAACGTAGCACCAAGTTTGTCATGCTGTTTGGATTGTCAGCTGCATGGTGGCATTCTTTGATAACTGTCCTTCATAATTCAACTTCAGTCCTGAATGCTCTATACAACAAAAGCTCCTGGAACCATGCCAGTTTTGAATAGAGGTGGTTTCAGATAAAGCTATAACGTCCTAACTGCAGATATGTTCTTGCTACTTAATAGTTTTCAGCACAGCTAAAGTTATACTTTTCCTCAGAATGTGGCTGTGAGACTCTGGTGGTGGTGAAATGTATACAGCTGACATGTTTTGTTGTTGTTGCCTGTGCTAATTTCCCTTTATTTCAAGGCAACAACTTTGTCTAAGCAAACATGAAAAATGGAATGGTTTTTTTAGTCTTAGAACATGCTTTGGATATGTTGCACATTCATTATAATAGTCAAGATTTCTTTTTAAGCTTTGGAAGATGGTTTTTGGCATACTCGGCTTGCTTAACTTTGTTGCCTTTTTATTTTTACTTTCTTTAACGAACGCTTATTCCTTAGATTTATTTTTTTTTGAAATTGAGAAGTCCTTACAGAGTAAAGTTTCTAAAGAATGCTGTACCTCTTGCATAGGATATGTCATGTATAGTGAATGGTAAAATGTAGATTTTTTGCACCTGTTCACTGTCTTTTAAAGGTTTATGAACCACATGAAACATCACTTGGAGCTTGAGAAGCAGAGCAGTGAAAGCTGGGAAAGCCACACCACCTGCCAGCACTGTTACCGTCAGTTTCCCACCCCCTTCCAGCTGCAGTGCCACATTGAAAGTACACACACGCCTTACGAGTCATCTAGTAAGTTGGATTGTATCACATTGAATCTTTTGGGGACCTGCAATTTTTAGATATTTTCTGACTTCATTTGCTGGTTTGTAACTTCGGACTTTAAGAGCAATAATCTTGAGATTTAATATAGAAACTGAGCACTCATTCAATTTATGTTAGAGCAATATATGTAGGGGAAAAAAAAGCTTTTTGGTTTGTTTTTTCAGTTGAATGCTTGACTGCAAGAATTCCTGTTGTTTAAGGGCCTTGCACTCCTGGCTTACTGAAATTGTACAGGAAATTTTTTCTGAAGAGTACAGTAATCATTAAATTGCTTTACCTTTATAGATTTATACAGTTCACATATGTATATGTATTAAAATTTATCTACTTATGACCCCAAACAAATTTTTACTTTTTTCTTGTTTTTCACTTTTTCTAGCAATTTGTAAAATCTGTGAATTATCCTTTGAAACAGAGCAAGTTCTTTTGCAACATATGAAGGACAATCATAAGCCAGGTGAAATGCCGTATGTTTGCCAGGTATCTCAGAGTGACTGTTTCGTATTTAGATTACATCCCCCCATCTTTACTGTCAAGAAACTTTTAACAAGGAAGTCAAACTTTTTGTTTTAGGTATGCAACTACAGATCCTCAGCTTTTTCAGATGTAGAAACGCATTTTAGAACAGTTCATGAAAATACAAAACATTTGCTATGCCCATTTTGCCTCAAAGTAATTAAAATTGGAGCACCATATATGCATCATTACATGAAGCATCAGGTAAGCAGGTATTTTCAGTCCTTAATGCTAGAAAAAATGAAGAAAAAAGAATAGCTAAAAAAAAAATAACAGTAGAAGAATTATGACTGTCTTTTGAAAAGTCTTTAAGGAGATTGTTAGAATTTGTCATGTTTTTGTGTGACAATAGCTCCCTGTTTAAAAAAAAAAAACCAAAAAACTCTGAATACCCTTGAAAGAATGTCTCTGCTACTTAGTTACTTCATTAAGTTGTAGTCATGTGTTCTGCTTTTCTTGAGGTTACTAGCAAACCTTTTACTAGTACAAGTAGAGAAAAAGATTACGAAGTACTGTATCTTTTTGTAACTGGTAACCTGATTCCTCCTCCTCTTAGTAATGATACAGCCGTGCATTTTCAAGTACTTAAATATTCTCTCTTTAACTCCTACACAGTATCTTGGCTTTGTACAATATAAGGGGTTTGTCCAGTTGGTGTTTTAGAAACTGAGTAACTATTGCTTGAGACAGGCTAGGGTTGGAGTTTTGTTTATCATTACATTAATACTTACTGTTGATTGTCTTCTGTTTTTAAAAGAAAAAAGGAATATACCGTTGCACTAAGTGCAGACTGCAATTTTTGACTTGCAAAGAAAAAATGGATCACAAGACTCAGCATCACCGCACTTTTAGGAAACCCAAACAGTTAGAAGGATTGCCTCCTGGAACAAAGGTAAGTGTTCATACAGGAAAATTAGAGGGGACAAAATTAAAAAATGTATTGGTGGAGAAAGGGGTGGAATAGAAAGAAGGGCTCTTCTCCTTTCTTTTGAAAAGCAAAGATCTTCACCCCCAGTTAAAAAACTAAATAATGCTCCTGTTGCAAGAATTGCCAGGCACAGTTTATGGTTTCTTCCTGGTGACCTGTGCTGGTGCTGTCTGTACCATTCTTCCATACATGTATATGCCAGTAGTGCAATCAGTGCTGCTACTTTCTTGAGTTGTTGCTTAGTTTGCCCTCTCCCATTTATCCTTTCTTGTCCTAGGAGGAAAGGAGGTAGTCTAGATGTTGGTCTGAGGGGTCTGAATAATTTATTGTGAAAGACTTTCAACTCGTAGAAGGTAGTGGCAAAAAAAATCATATAGTGTGCAAGACCTACTTCTCCACAGACAATATATGCTTAAAACTGAGGTCACCAGGTCTTTTTTAGCTCCAACGTTTGAAGGGGAAAAGAAGCCCACAATTTTCTGTTTTATGAAGTAAACTTGGATGCCCTCAGAATGTTTTAAATCATTCTTCCATTTCTTGAGAGGGAACGACCTAGACTAGGATTTTCCTTCAGTTTTCAAGACTTTTTCCTACAGGTTTTCAATGAAGTGTGAAGATAGATGTCCTTCCAGTTGAAAGGAAGAAAAAAATTAACATTTTGATCAGCTCTTCACAGTTCGTTTGCTGTGGAAATCAGGAAGGGAAAATGAATGAAGTTGATCTTGATTGTGTTCCATGGCAGAATATAAAGCACTGATTCTGTGTTCTGTGACAGTACCTCTATTTTCTAAAGATTTCAGGGTCTTTATGATCTAATAAAAGCTTAGATTATGTTAAAATGTTGGTGTTAGTAGCCCTTGACAGGATGTAGATGATGAGACTGAAGAGCTTGGAACCAGGTTTAGAAGATGAGGTGCTTCTAAACTCTGAGTATGGAAAAGAAGTATAATTAGGAGCTGCGAGTTAAAAGTTCCTGCCAGACGAACTTGATCTCCTTCTATGACAAGATAACCAGATTATTGGACGAGGGAAAGGCTGTTGATATTGTATACCTGGATTTTCAAAAAGCATTTGACACTGTCCCCCATACAAATCTGCTGGAAAAACTGGCTTCACATGGCCTGGATGAGCATACGA
>KZ505664.1:1041770-1097408 GCA_002844005.1 Limosa lapponica baueri | reverse complement strand
AAAACTGGAGAACCAAATTTAAGGGCAAGACAAGGGAGTTCGGTAATGTCAGATGAGAGGTCAGAAACCAGAATGAGTCCTGGCAGGGGGCTATGATGAGGAGCAAAAATATCTGAAGTAGATTGGCCAATAATGAGGCAACAAGACACAGGGCTTTTGTTAAATCCAGGCACTGATGGGATTGTATGATATTCTTCTTAGTGGTGCTAATTGGCTTGACCTTTCTGTTTCTTTTCCATAACTACATTTTATTGTTTTAAGAAAGCAGGATGTTGTCAGCAGCAGGTCTGAAAAATCAGTGTGTTTTGTCATGGCTGTTTCCACCAAAAGAAGAGCTTTTTAAGCATCCAATAGACTATTGAGATTAGTTTTTCTCTAGTCAACAGCATTCCGTATTTTTCAAAGCAGTCTTTACTGAGGAGTGTTTCTTATGCTATGATTTTTGTCCTAAAGTGGCTTAAACTTTAGGACAAATAGAGATGGGAACCTAGAAAGCTTAAATCTAAATAGAAAAATTTTCAATTTCATACTTGTAGGTGACTATTCGAGCATCTGTTGGATCTCTTCAATCAGGATCATCAGCTACATCTTTTGTTAGTACAAGTGCTTCCACGTTTCAGTTATCACCTAAAGCTAAAAATACAACCACTAAAAACCATAACAAATCTAATACAAATAGGTCAAGAGCAAAATCAAAACCAGCAACATCGAAGAAGGAAAATGCATGGACCAACAGCAAAAAAAAAAAAGAAATTACAAATACAGCATTGCATAATCTAAGGTAAAATATTAGCATTAAAAGTATCTTTAAGTATACTTTGACTATAAATCACTGATCATTTAATTACTTTTTGATAACAATGCAGGAGATTTGACAACACTGTTTTGCAGAAAAAGCAGATGCATAAACTTTCCACATCCTGGTACTGTGATTTTAATTTTTGAATCTTCATTCACCAATTTTGTTGGTGGTAGACTACTTCATGATGGGGAAAAACAGATGTTCTGGAAACTTTTCTGTTCTACATTTAGAATTTTTCTCTGTACAGGGCCACAGACTCTTGAAATACTGTGTCATTAGGCAGATGTATGTTTAAAAGTGACCTGTGTGGGGGAATACATCTGCCTGGGTGTTCTTGGCAAGCTTTGTTATGGAGAGAAAAGTATTTTCCTCCTTCAGTTTTTCAAGGGTTATTTTAACCTGTTATTTAAAAGGTTAAGTCTTATCTGTCCTAGGAGATACTTTATTTTGGAGAGCTACCAAAAAAAAAAATATCTAGGAAGTAAAAGCAAGTTTTTGGTAGAATGCTATCCTTATATTGACAATTTCCTGGGTTTTTCTATCCTTATATTAAAAACTGGTGTTATATGGACTAGTATATAATTTCATTGGCTAAGATGAGTTAGCATTTTCTTTGTCAAAGACTGTAGATGTCTCCCTACCAATAAGGTGCTAACACTCACAGTGTGTAGCTCATCCAAAAATGCCAGCAAAATTGAGGAAGAGCAAGATTTTATTCTTGCTTTATAGGTATTTCAGAGCTTGTGGGGAATATTAAGGGTGACAGGAAAACCAAAATCTTTTTCTCTGAATCGTGGTAGATGAAGCGTTTCTTGAAATCCATCTCAAGTACATAGAGACAACACCAGCAGCCAAAGTTGGAGGTTGTCATCTACTGCAGTATCTTGTTCCCAGGAGTGGCCAATAACAGATGCTTACATGAATTTTCACATTTTTATTAAGGTCATAATGACAGTATAAGTCAAGAAAAAACAAGGTTGTCCTCATGTGCTAACATAATTAAAAATAAGTATTTAACATTATTATTAACATTTAATTATATTTTTAAGTTCCTAATTTTTTTCTCTAATGTAGGCAAGCTTGCTACTGACTTAAAGCAAAAAAGTTTGAAATAGTTATTTCATCTTAAAGTGCTGATATTAGCTATTTATTTTTTCATATTACTGTTAGGTATCGTTTGGGAGCTCACAAATGCATTGAGTGTTACTCAGAAATAAAAGATTTTGCAAGCCATTTTCCTGCTTATGTCCACTGCAGCTTATGCAGGTACAACACTAGCTGTAGCAAAGCCTATGTGAATCACATGATGAGGTAAGAACTCAAAATTTTTACTGGGTTATCAAATATTTCCTAAATTCATAAAAGGTGTGTTGAGTGTTTCCATTAGCTGAATTTTGAACTGGGTCATAGCACTGGCAGGGAAATGTGTAAGGTTGGATTTTTACTTTGTAGTAAGGGCCTAAATCCCATGTTCTTGTTTTGTCTTAAAAATCCAGTGGTTCAGGCAGTGTTCTATCTTTGATTCAGTGTCTATGGGATCTTCTGTGATCATTTCAGCCAGGCTTAACAAATAATGACTAGTTGTTGGTGTTCTCTCGGTTTCAGATTGAATACCTCATCTGATTTTTAAGTGCTGAATTCATACAACTGTTGCTAATGAAATCTGTGCTTATAATACCATCTAAAGGATGTCTCAAATAGCATACTCAAGTGGATACTTTTTCTTATACTACTTCTGGTCATCCATAAAAATAACATCTCACTTTGCAGGAGGACTGTACACTGATTGTGTAGGGTATCAGTGATGGCAGCTGTAAAAAAGCCTGTTAAGCCTGTTAAGAAAACAGACGCATTAGTTTTTCAGAGCAATAGAATTACACTGTGCAATAATTAGACACAGATAATGTAGCGGTGATGGTAAAATAAAATTTTGAAAACCTACTTGTTAATCCTATGCCCCAAACAAGACAAATGTAGTGTGGAAAAGTACAGAATGCACTTGTCTTTTTAAACACATGTGTGTATAAAATGCCGTGGCATTTTTGAATGCTAGAATTCTTGAATTTATCACTCAAGTCTTTAAAAGCTTTTGTATATATTTTATATGTTGACCTGTTCATATTAATATCAATGCTTATGTAAGTCCTAGGCTGAAATAACTTACCTGCTTTTGTGCATATAACCTATTGGTTGCATGCTTAGAAAAATAATAAAAATTAATGTGCTTGATTCTGATTGTACGAGATAAAGTTTGCTCCAGAAGGGGAAAGGGAAATCTGAGGTGAACTGTTCCTACTGTCACCCATGTTTTGGGTGTTGTCAAATTCAACCATGCAGTAAAATAGCCATTTTTTTGTCTTTTGTCTTCTTGATAAACACACGATTCCCCTACTTTGACCCCTTGCAGCATCTGTCATCACCTTGTTTGGTGAGTGTAAGGAACAAGGGATGGTGAGGAAGAAGGCTGTTGGAGGGTGTTTCTGCAGTAGCAGCCCCACATACTCTTCTGCTCCCTTTTTGTTTCATATGGGAGTACAGTGTTGGCACATACTTAACCCTCACATAAAATAACTTACAGGTTGTCTGAAAATGTGTTTTATCTCATTTAAAGCCATCTCTTTAGGAAGTGTGAGTTCAACAAAGCTTCATTTCTTTTGTGGAGCGCTGTATAGCTACAGCCATGGTGCCTCAAGGGCTGAACCACTGATGGAAGCAATGTAACTGTGTTCTTGCAGGACTCTGCTGACACTTATGCCTTGCCCCTCCCAAACTCGTTATTTACAAGAGAGCCAGTCTTTTGAACTAGAGCTGAGATTCACAAGCCTGTGAGCTTACAGCAATGTAATGTTTTAGACTAATGCAGGTCAGTAATAGAGCCTTCTATTTTCATGCCTTGTCATAAGCAAGTTGCAGTACCATGTACAGTGTAGGGGATATGTGGAATAATGTACTCAAGAAAAACCAGTCTAAGTGGTAATGTTTTCTTATATTTAGTTTTCACAGTGCTCGTCCAAGTAAAAGATTTTGGATCTATAAGAAGCATTCAGAACAACTGAGGTAATTCACCTTTTTTCAGTTACAGATCATTGTTTTTACTTTCTGTCAGTGAACTGATTAGTTAAATGAAATTAGAGTCTCTTGAATTTCTACAGTTCCACAATTTAGAAAGAGCAGGGAAATAAAAACATTAGCTCTTCCACTAGCAGTGTTCTCTTCAGTGACAAATACCTGTTATTTGTCCACATTCGTTGACTTCTTTCTCAACCCTGAGCAGTTTTAAAAAAGATTTCTATTTCTTTATTTTCTATTTATTCATGATGTGCGAAATGGGAGGGTGAGGAGGGAAATAAAAACCAACCAACCAAACAAAGCTGAGAAACTGATGCTTTACAAATCAATTTCTGTCTAAAGTGGTATTCTTTGTACTACATCCAGCATGGAGATTCCCTGGTCATTGACTGGGATTTCCAGGTGCTAGATGCAGTATAAAAAGAATATATTTTTGTGAGTCATCTCATCTGAAGTTGCAGGAATTATTTTTTTTTTTTTATAGTGTGTCCAGTTGCTGTAAGTTAAGAAAACTGTTTTCACAACCATGTTGTATTTATACTTCTTTATTACTTTCTCTTCTCTAGAGGTGTGACTGTAGTATGTCTTAACTGTGATTTCCTGACTGACGTTTCTGGCTTAGATAGTATGGCTGCACATCTGAGTGAAAGCCACACTCATACTTGTCAAGTTATTATAGAGAAAGGTGAGTACGTAAAGTGTCTTTTTTATATAGTATACATATATAAGTACTTACATGTGGATGGTCTCTGTGTTATTGCAGTCCTTTTTTCAGTTTCATTATAATTATTTCTGTGTACATGGATTTAAAAGTGTATTTCCACATATTAAAATAGTTTTAATTAAATCCTTTATTTTTATTTTCAGTTTCTGTAGATATCCCAACTGCCGAACAAGTATCTGAGTAAGTTTTGTTTTACTGCTAAATGTTTATTTCTATTAGTTTAGTGACAGATGGCCAAAATTTGCACTTTGAACTTGGGTTTCTTTTGAATTTCATAGAACTTGAAATGTATGGTTGAACACAGATCCTTATTATACTAGTGCTTTTTGTCTTACCATGTCCACAATTACAAGAACAGGGAGATAAAATGATTACCTGCTGCAGCCAAAATCAAAACCAGGTTTTTGTTCTTTGGCCAAAGAGATATAAATAATTCTTGCAGTATTAGTACTTCTCGATCCTGACTTCTAAGTCTGGACATAGTGAGACTATTACTTCGACTTGCTTTTAATACTAGCTTTATTAAATGAGCGTTCGATGTTCTTTACATAATATTAATATGTATTTTTAAAATAGTTAGCTTTATTGAAGTAGGACATGGTCAGTCTTAATCTTTTCTAAATATTTAAAAATTATTTTCAAAATCATGTTATTTTTATGACAAAGGTAAACTGGTTTGTATTAACTTGTTAATTCTGGCTTTTAAACAAAAATCAATGTGAGGCTTTTGGCTTTCAGTTTTTTAAGGTAATGTGGAGATTGTGTTGCAAGGTTTGCTTGGGTTGTTTTTTGTTTTTTTAACCTTAGAAGAATCAAATGTGCCAAGCCATCCCCGATTATCCTGGAACAGTATCTGAGGCTTTACAATGTAGCACTGTAATCAAACATTTGAGTCCTCTCTAATCTGTTTCAGAACACAGAAATAAAAATGTCAATTAGACTGCAAAGAAATATATTTTAAAAGATGGAAGAAAATAGTTGAACCCTGATTTAACAACAAGGTGTCATTGAGTCTATTTAGCCGATAGCGGGATTCTAAAAGGGATTGCACATCCTCATGCATGGTGAGAACTCTTCCAAAGGAGCGAGAAGTTCTTAGGCCTCTAATCATAAATCAGCCTTCACTGAGTGTTGGAAGTATCCCCAGTAGGTTATTTCATAACTATTAAATATTTTCTTTCTTAGTTTCCATAAAGTGGCCAGCAAGAGGGAGTACTGGAATAAGCTGACATCTGATCCAAATGATGCAAGAGCAAAATATATGCTATAAACTTCAGACCTCTACTAGTAACTGCTTAAAATGTGATGCAGTTGAATAAAACTGGTGGTCTGATGGGATGACTCAAAGACATTATTAAAAAGAATTGAAGATACTCTGGCAGGAATGAGCAGGGGAAGGAAGTTAATTTGGGGAAGTATTCCGAAAGGCAGTTTGAAAAATGAAATTTCTGATTTTGGAGCACAGAATATTGAAATTGGACAAAACACTGGAAAGTCATCTAGGAGGCTGAGCTGTATTCCCTTCATTAATCTAGGGTAGCTTGTGTCCTTTAACAGTTTAGATTCCAGTGAAATTCAAACAATGGAAAATTAAGTGTTGAGCTGTGATACAACCTTGACTTTTCTACTTGGAGCTGACACTAGGGTGTTTGGAATTAATACTTGCTGAACTATATGTAAGGAAAGATTATAGGTGTTTTGAACAGTAAGGTACAGTTGTGGCAGGCTGTTGTCAGTACTGCACAAGGATCTTGCTGTCTTGAATGTATTACAGAGATGTTACATGAAAATATTTAAGAATGTTGTATTTACAAAGTATATATTTCTCAGGAACAGATGGGTGAGCACTGAAAAGATTTGAAGTAGAGTCGAGAATACGTGCAGGTTTGTTTCTGCAAGCTGTTAGATTATGACAGATGCAGATAGCCATTATTTTTGAGAGCTCTGATGTTGGCATAAGATTAGTTACTGATACTACATGAGGTGATATTATCTGTGATGGTGCATTTTGAAACTGTCATGCTCATAGACTTCATTAATTTCAGTAAATCTTGTCCTATTTCATACACTAATTCTGTGATACTTTGGACAAGAATATATCATTGCTAAACATAAGAACATGAATATACCAGGGTAGCAGATTTTTTTCATGACTTGCAGTACAGAGTACACACACAAATGTTCATCTTTTTGTGGGATGGTTCTTCATGGTACTCTGTGGTTTGCTTTGGAAGAAAAGGAACTTGCAGACAATACTCATAACTTCTCCTATGTAGTTTCTCAATGATCTATGAATGTTTCTTTCCATTCTTTGACCTATAATTCAATGAGATATGACTTGTTTATGGGGCTCTTCAGAAACACTTCATCATCAGAAACAATGACTCACAGTTACAATCTTAAACACTTTTGGATCTTCTCTTGCATCTCTCACATGGTATCTTTTGGTATCTTCCATTATATATCAGACTGTCTGTATGTGGTGTAAAACTCATCTTTATTGCTAATGACCAGACATATTCTATGGGCTCTGTGTAGTGTTGATGAGACTGTCTTTGGACCAGAATCCTGCCATTAGTAATACAGATAACCTAGCTGGAGATGTTGTAGCAGGAATTGCTTTTTTAAATTGTTACTCTACACAAAGTTGTCTTGTTTGTTTAGTGACCCACCTTGTGCTGAGGGGTAAGGCTTAATAGCTATGCCAGTACTCTTCTAATGCTCAACTCTCTGCTTTGCGCAACAATTAACATATTTTAAAATGAACTGACAGCAGACATTTTTGTTGCAGGGGAGTTGAAAGTGAGCAGGTATCCTATACTGCCTTGGCTCACTGATACATCATTGTGGACCAGAAAATTGAACCCAGTCCAGCTTGGGATTATTTTGGTATGTAAGCAAACAAGGATCTGACCAGACCTTTTCCTTTTTCTTCAAACATTGAAGCTGTGGTATTCTCTTCTTGCATCTTTCAGGCAGCAGGTCTGGTCTTTTCTCACAATATTGTAATCTGGCAAGGGCCCTTCTGTGATAATGTTCTCTGCTTTGCAGCATTGACTTGCAGCTTTTTGGGGGCTATACTCCTTTGAAGAGAGGCTTACCAGGAGTTTCACTTATGTGATGCAGTGTTTCTTTGCTGCTAATTTGCAGTGTTTCTTTGCTGCCCAAGACTATCAATGTCATCCCAAGCCAGAGTAGTGTATAAATGATGACATACATGTATGACATCAAAGCCCATTTTGTTCTGAACTTGATCCAGCTTCTGAAACTAAAGGGCTTTGTCATTCTCTTTGGATGTCCACTAAAACGTACAAATCCTGATCTATTTAATATTCAAGTAAGTTGCATTTTTGTCTACCAGTGACTTTACAGTATATAGTGGCAAAATACGCTTTGTATGACTTCTGTCGCTTGTAACTGCGTAAACTGAATCTTGGCCAAAGGAATTTATTAGCTGCTTTGCTCTGGTAGCTAAGCTTCTTTTTGCTCCTAAATACTGTAGGATGGAAGCAGATACACTTACTGAGCCTTGATTCTAAGGGTGGAGCAGCCACAGTTCATTCACACCTTGTTCTTTTGGTATCATCTCTCATCTTCAAGGATGCTCTACTCAAGCTGTTGAGACATCTGCTGCTTTTGATTTCACTGCTTCTGACTTCATCTTTAGTTCTAGATTATCTATGGCAAGTTTATCCATCAACAGGTTGTCTGGATATATGATGAGCTTTCCTTTTGTCATGATGAACATCTAGTGTTCCTCCAAACTCAACCCCCTGCTTACAGTGGATATATGTCTTGGTTGAATCTTGAATTTACTAGCTTCCAAGCAACCTAATAGATAGAGTAATCTTACTCTGAGATCAGTTACTGCTATAACCTCCTAATTATAAGATGATATTTCTGATGAATGCAAGCTATTCTTGATTTGCAGCACTTTCTTTTTCTGCATAATCAAATTCTCTGAAATTAATCTGTTTTTACCAGTATTTTTGTCCTCTTCACTTTCAGTATTCAAACAGTAACAGTTTTGGTGCTAGTGAGCTTCTGCAACCACTGTGGTATTGCTGCTAATAGAAAGAATCCTGTCATCCATTGTCTCTTCTGCATATTTTGTGATTGATCATCTGCACGCTTACTCAGTACTCTAAAGTCTTGTTCTTTTTGCAACTTTTTTTTTCTTCTGACAGAAGCTATGTTCCATCTTGAATGCTGCTGTTCAACTTCAAGCATCAGTTACCTACTACAGGTTTTTCTTGCAGGACTTACTTCTGTTTCGACACAGCAGCATTCAAAAAAGCATAGTGGGTTTGTGTTTTCATTGTGAACATGCTGTTGCATTTCAGAGGAAGTTGAATCTGTGATATTTCACTTTCATTCAGGTTTCCAGCAACAACAAAACTGGAATAGGATTGCAGATTTTCGCGGCTTTCGGAAGTCTTCCCTAAGAATTTCCCAGAAATTACACTAGATTGACACTTTAAATTGAAATTATGTGAATTATACCTCTTTGAATGCTCATTTGGAATATTATCATTTGGTTCTTTTACAGCTTTGCTACAGATTCTTTTTTTAAGTTGCAGACTTATAAGTGTTTTAACTGAAAACTACATTCACAATTGCCAGCTTTGTGTAAATAGGTCAAGTAGAAACTATTGGCATTGTGGCATCCAATTTCCATTTTTGTGAGGCTCTCAGAAAAGTTACTCATGTGGAAAACTCATAAAACCAGTACTAAAGTGTGCAAGTAAACCTGCCTGACTTGATATTAAATATCCCTGATAGTCCCAGCAACTACCAAGTTACAAGAATAATGCAACATACCAGACCATATCAGCAAGGACAGAGCATGAATATGCATGGTATAACTGGTTTAGCTTATGGTCAAAGAATTGAGATTTTATTTGTATGTACCTTTAACCTGTCTCTTCTTATTTTTAGGACATTGAGTGTCACTGCATTATGGGCTCTTAAAAGACGTGTAGTTGCAGGGCAACCTTGCTTGATTAGCAAACGCTGTATTACCTCTGTTTTGAAAGTCTTTCTGACAAGAAAGTAAATGTTTTTTTTACTCTGTTAAATGTTTGTAACTGCAGCTTTGTGCATAATAACACTTTGCTTACTCATTATAATAATAGTTATTATGTAGCTGTCTTCATTGCTAACCCCATTTTACAGGTGAGAAACTGGAGACGGTGTCAAATAACATGAATGTCATCGTCTTTCCTTTCCCATTCAGTCATTAACAATGTAAAACACCATAGCGCAGAAGCAGCTTTTCCTTCTCTCTAGGTGCATTCTCATGTACCTTCCCAGTAGGTGCTCATATAATCAGATATTTGGAGGATAATTGTGCTTTATGAATTATTGACTCTACTTAGAGTTATATTTTTCAAAATAGGGAATTTCTGCTAAAAGCTGGAATTCTTAAAAAAAGGAACAAACAACCTAAAACCAAACGAAAAGAAACAACGCAAAGACCTTTCCATTCTTTTGGTTGGAAAATAGATTTATATTTGTAATGCTGGGTGTGGTTCATTTGAGTGGCTGGAAGGTACCTTGAGCTGCTTAAGTAACATAAAGTTTGTTTTTAGAAATTCTTGAAGCTACAGTCATCCTAGAAAAGGTTACTTTTGGTTAGGGGTGGACAAAAAAGGGATGTTTGGCAAAAGATTCCAGCTGAGTTTCAGTACTGCTTACCCAAAGAAGCTGTGGGAGTAACTCTTTGGTTGTAAGGTAACATGACAGATCACTGGAAAGACAGTTACTCATGATTTGAGCTCTGTTGTGTGTGTGTGCAAATATACATAATTTTATTGTGTGAGAGCAGGGGAAGCAATCAGACTACATGAATTTCAGAAATGAAAATACTCCCATCCGTGCTTGGACTGTGCATTTTGGAGTCTACTTTTTCACTGACTCCTTTAGTCCTCGGTGACTCCTCGTGTATCAAGTAAAGTTTCAGATCGACCTTTAAGATGTCTAAATTGAAATTCTTCCTTACCTGGCTTTTATTCAGAGTCTCTTTAGGATTATGGCCAATCCGTTCCATTGAGTATCTTGATCAAGCTGAAATTGTATGCATTTTTTTTTAAGGAATTGACAATTAAGGGGCATTTTTTCATTGTTTTTAACTAGAATTCTGTTTTTATGTAGAATAAAGACTCTTTGGAGAGTTCTAGAGAGGCTTCAAAATTGTTTGAAATTGTGGACCAGCAGGCTGTACTTACTGGAGATGGTCACAATCTTTGTTTTATTTTCATAATGTTCTTTCGAGAAGCACTGTAGCTCCACAGGTGTAAGAAAATGCATTGCCTTTGTTGCTGTTTGAGATCTATGGGATTTAAGATCTCTTATAAGTGTGCTGGGAACATCACAACTTCTATGGTTTAGTATCTACTTAGGAAACCTGGGCTAAGTACCAGTGAGAAGGAACTGCTTTCTAAAACCTATTTCTAAAGAGAATTAAGGTTGAGAATATATGTCAGGAATGCAAGGTAAACCATGTTATCGAAGATGTGGTTATCACAAAATTTTATAAATCCTGGTCACTTGCAAAACAGCATAAACTAGCCAGTTTGAATTTGTTTTATAAGCTGTAAAACCTGACCACAGAAATCATATTGGAATTTGATGATGTAAAATAATGTTTATAATGTATTTAAGACAATCTATAGATACTGGATCCAATTCATACCCATTTATTTTGGCAGCAACACTTACATTTATTCAGACAGGAAGAACAGTATGTTTTGTCCTTGGATATCCAGTATCTGATTTATTTGTGTCTAAACTGCTCTGCTCTTTCAAGAGGGACTGGCTTTACACAGATTACTATTTCCAACATATTTGCTTAAGTTCTTGCATAGAAATCATTAAAGCAGTGAAGCTAAGCTAAATATTTGGTGTTGCATTATCTCTTACTGGTATTGCTGCTCATGATTAAATACTTGAGAGTATTTCAAGTCCCTGACCCGAAAAACGTGTTGTCATTTGATTTACCCTGATCATCTATCTTACTGTTAATTAGATGAGCGTTGTTACACTACTTGCTATCGTAGCAAAGTTATTTTAAAACAATCCTTTTTTGTAGTTATTTTTGCCCTTTTTTTTTGCAAATGAAGATGTAATAATTAAAATAATTACTAATAGTTGTTTATACTGCAAAATATGTGCTAAAGTTCTTTAGAAGGTCTGGTTTTAGCACTGCTTTCTGGGATTAAATTAGGAAAATACATGTGGTAGATATCAATCTAATATTAGTATAAATTTTTCATAAAATTTAAGTTGATAATGGCTCCCTACGAGGTACAAAATACTTGACAAAAAACCAGCTTTAAGACTCGCTGAGGTTGTGAATCATTTAATATATGATTAATAACATTCTTTAAATATACCAGAGGCAGCACCACACTTCAGCAGATTAAATTTGCCTTTAATGCAGCATCAACAAAGAAGATACAGGCATAAGCAATTTTGAGGGTTTTGCTCAGTTTTTCTTTTTCATAGGAAACCTTTGAAAGGTTAGATTTTATATTAGAACTGATGACTTAACAAGGTTTTGTAGGAGACATACTTTTTGCTATCTCTGCGATAGCATTTTCTTATATAAACACAGAAAATCGATTTTAGTGATGTTGTGATAAGCTGTTTAATTAATGTGGTTTTAAAAGTCAATAAATTTAAATAATTTATAGCTCATCTAATGTATAGACTCTGCAGTGAAAGTATTTTGAGGGAAGTATCTCCTCCAAATAGGAGTTGGAGGTCAGTGGCAATGTTTTACAGATGCCCTAAAGTAAACTACAGCTGTGTTCTGGGTATTTGGGTTACGGTAGACAATGAAAAGAAAACTAAGCTTGTTTTGTGGAATGTTTTTGTTGGGTCATAATGTAGCTTTATGCACTTTTAAAAAGTGCACATCAGCGATTTTATCATTTCAGATCTTAAATATTTAAGTCAAGGTTTGAAACGCCTTTATGGTGAGGAGATTATTCCTCAGGTAGAATAGCAATAAGCACTAGAATAAAAGTATCACTAACCATTTTAAGACTGTTGCTTCCTGGTTTTCATGAGGTGAGATATGGTTGCTTTCTTACTGTAAGTATCTTCATCCTTATCTCTATTTTACCCGTACAGTATTGAATCTTAATTCATTCAAACATTGAATCCTAATTCATTATCCACTAGGTTAAAGACCGAAATCTCCATTAGAGAGAGAGAAGCTAAGTTGGAGGTAATGTTATTTCTTTTCTCCACAGAGTCTAACAGTATCTCTGAACCTCATAACTTGTTTGAAGATCAAAGACAATTCTTTTTTAACTATACGTATATGGCTGGGTCATGGTGTTCAGAAGACATGCATAGTGTGAAAGTCTAGCTTTCTGTGTTTTACTGCAAAAAGATATGGCACTGTTGGAGGGACAGCTTTAGTATGTCTGCCACACCCAGAGATTTCCAGTTCGCAGTCTGTCCGTTCTGGTTGATTTCTATGCCAGGCTCCAATGAAAGAATGGTTTAGTTGCCTTATGTATCTTCATCTTCAGGGAACATGGTAATTGACCTGAAGTATAACCTGAGGTAAATATTGACTCTGAACTGTAACATTTTGAGATTTATTTTTTTTTAATTTGTACTTCTTCAAAGAGGTAGAGTTTGGAAAGGCTTGAATTATTTTTTTTGAAGCATGTGTACAGATTTTCCATTGCTTTCTGCCTGTCAGGAAGCTAAATGATACATAGTACCTCTTCTTACCTTTTTCCAAAAATATCATCTTTGGATTCTGATTTTACAGAATTGTCTTCTGTAAGAAGTTGTCTTTCCGTTGCCCTTCAAAAAAGGCAATCTGTTACAGAAATCCCAACCAGTAAGAGAGTGGGAGAAGTCCTCAGACCTAAAAAAGATTTTTCTTGTAACACTGCTTGCCTACTTTCCAAAACACAAAGGGGTTGGGTGAGTTGTTTTTTTTTAAAGAAGCAATGATTTTGTAGAAATGTGAGAAGACTGTTCATCTTCATTCAGCAGCGTTAAGCAAGATTCTCAAACATACACAGTAACACCTTTTCTTTCCATAGACTCCATTACCTCTTCAGATGTGTTTTCTCTAAGTTTTTGCTTTGTTTTTTTTTTTCATCCCTGATTGTGTTTCAGCATTATAGAGGATGTGGAATTTGCATTTTTTGCTCCACAATATTGTGTAACGTAATATTGGCTTTCTTTTTAAAATAAAACAAAAAATGCAACACCACCACCACCCCAAAAAATAATCCAACTCGAACTCCCTAGCCCTTACAGTTGGAAAAGATGGAGAATAGAGACAGAATAGGCTACTTTGGTGGTAGCTGTCTGAGCTTACAGAACATCTGAACCAGGACCTTTCAGAAGAGCGAGCTGCTGTTCAGTGTGGTTTGGGCCATGTGGAACCTCTGGTTGTTTTTTCCAAGGTGCCATAGAATGCCAGTTCTTTTGCTGCAGCCAGATGCTCGACATTTGGGCTGTTTGTTGAAATACACAGCAGAAGGTCAAAGGACAGACCTCTAGGGTGCTGAAGAACCAAAAATATAAATTGATGAAGCAGGTTGCTTAAAAACATAGCATTTAAAACTTGGAGAAATAAGTCGGGAAATCTTCCTTTCCTGGTAGTTGCTAGAGGGGAATGCAGTCAGGGCACAGGAGGATGGTAGATGATGAAGGAGGTTCTGTAGTAGGAAGTAGAGTGCAGTAATTTTAAGTCAGAAAGTGTTTCTTAGCATGGGTCGTATATGTATGGGTTTTGTGTGACAGAAATATAACCAACTATGATAGAAGTATAGCAAAAGGTATTTTAGAAGACAGAATGAGCTTAACTTTACCATACAATTTTAAAATAATTGCTGCATAATTTGGCCCTATTGGAACAACATAAGCCACCTCTGAGGAAAAAAAATACTATGCTAAAAGTATGCAACAGTGTTTACACAGTTTTAAATATTTAAGAGGTCGTGATACAAATAATCATTTTAAATGTTTGTGTTTATGTACAGTGACCTTTTCTATTTTAAAATAAAAATTAACTTATACTTGCATTCAAACAGGAAGAAAGTTTAATTTCTTAATTTCCTAAATGAGAATAAGATTATATGTGCAAGATGCCCTGTAGCATAGGAGATGCTTTTAGAAGACTGGTGTGGCTGTTGCCAAATGGCAGTTTTCAGTCACTTGCTTGGCTGCTGTTCTAAAAATGGGCATAAAAAAAAATGTCTTTTGTTCATTTTGTTTAGGTTTAAGGAGTTATTTCCCTGGGGAAGGTGTATTTTGTTAGGAATCTTCCTTATACTTACACTTAATGTAGTAGCATCTGCAGGGCTAAAACACTGTGTAATGCTTAAAAAATGTACTTGCCTCAACTTTGTTTTTTTGCTTTTCCTTTGCTTTTATTGCTTTTTTTTTTCCTAGCAAGACACAAGTTAAATTCAGATTATTTGTTTCCCCTCCAAATAAAAATCTTCATTGGCTTAGTTTTCATCCTATTCAGTAAGGGATAATTGAAATTATGTATATGAAAAAGGCTACAAGAGTTGCTTTAAAGTTTTTGCTTTGTTTCTGGTTCTGTTTTGTTGGGGTTTTTTTTAAGTTGGAAGACTTGGCAGACATCTGTACTAAGATCCATGCTCAATCTCTGCTACATAGCAGATTTATGGGAATGTTTTTCTGCAACCTTACATTGTAATCAGTTGCTCATGAATGTAAAATAAAAGAAGTATCATTAATTATTACAGAAAATTTCAAGACCTAGTATATCTGAAGGTAAAACAGAAACTCCAACTTTTGAAAGGTAAATACAGCGATCAGCTGCATCTTGAAATCAGGTACATAAAATAGCACTCACTGTATTATTTCTCAGGTAATTGGGCAAAAGTATTTAATTAGTATTTGCATAATGTGCATTTTCTATGATAGAAAATTTTGAATGGCGATCATTATGTACTTACTCAACAAGACACGTAGAATTTAGGTTCCAAGAGTCAAAATACATTTTTAGTAAAGTTTAAACTGCAAATTAGTCAAAACTCATAAGACATTAACTGAATTGTACAGATTGTTAAAAGAAGCATTTTTTATAACATTGCATAGGAGTTACCAGTATTACTGGGGCAGTTGGACAACAATTTTAAAATACAGTATAAAATGTTAATCCTTGTATATTCATTTAGGTCTTTAAAGACCTGTGTCATTTGTGGAAGGCATAATCAACCAAATTCTTAGCAGAGCAAATATGTGAGATTGTTGAGTAACTATCACTTATAGCTCTACACTTAAAAAAATATGCAAAATTGTAGAATTTTTAATGTCAATCTAGGGAAACAATTGAAATCTTATACATTTCTTTTGGCACATATTGTGGGCAGACTTCATATAATTGATCTAAATTATTAGTCCAGATCCCACAGCCTGAAGTGTCTTATTCTAGGTAGTAACCTTTCACAATTATTGCTGTAAATGTAACCTTTAAAAGCTTAGTCAAAGCATAATTGTGGTTGCTTGTTATATATGCAGTTATAGAGCCTCCAAAAAAAAAACAAACAAGGCAAGCAAACTACCCTAAGAGTCTCTCTGTAGGTTACTTTTCTTCTTAGAAAATGTTCTGCTTTATCTCTCTTTGTTCTAGTCATATGCAGTGTGGGCCAAATAACTTGAAATTTTACTTTCACTTAAAATACTTGCTTAAGAATTGAGACTAAATGGTTCAGGTATTAGAAGCTAACTTTGTCTTTAAGCTGCAGATTAGTAAGCAGTCACTGTAATTCTAATTGAATATGATGTACTATTACTTTCTCCTATACTTGTGTTTAAGTAGACGAAAAATTTAATATGTAAATCTGTTCTGTATTTTCTGTTAAAACTACTTTATGGGCTTTAAGACAGGCATCTGGACTATTGGTGCTCTAGCAGCAGATATTCAGTCCTCAAACACTTTTCTGTGTTATTAAGTAAAGGTAGTTATGTTGATATTAGCAAGTAATTAGTGCTGCAGGAGCAGATCAGTAGATGAAAGCAGTTGATTCTGCGAATCTGGCATCTTCCCTGCACTGTGTTTGGGAGGTGTTATTTTAGACCAGATTTGTGTTCCCTGGACAGAGTGTCTGTACTGTGCACATCGTCAGAGCTGTGCAGAACATCCGTTGTTGGTTTGGACACTTGAGGACCCAGCTTCTTAAGGAGTTGGATCACTTGTGGATGAATGCTTCCAGTTCGTTTTCCTCAAAAAGAAATCTAGTTTGCATACCCCAGTACTACTCTGTAAACCAAACCAGTATGTGGGAACAATTAAAGAATGTGCCTCAAAACCATGATGTAGTTTCACCCCAAACTGTTATTGTAAATGCAGCTGTAATACAGGTTTTGTTACCTTGGAAGTACTTTTCCACAGCCTGAAGGTGTGTGTGTTTGCACTTACTTTGCAGCTGCTCTGTATGCAGATGTGTAAGTGTTGCTTGTTTATAGTTCTGTTGTGAAGTTGTATGTTTTTTTTCTTTCTTGCTGTAGAATTTTTCCCGAATGATTTTTAAAATTGTAATACAAAATAATAAAATATTCTAAATAAAGTTAAGTGAATATGTCTAGCAAAGAAAATTTAAGTTACTAGGATTTTAAAGCAAAAAAACATCCCTCAGCCTCACTTGGCCTCCAAATCTTACCTTTTTCTATAGAGGGAGAAATAGAAAAAAAAATCCCTTTAATTTCTAGGTTTCTGTAGCTTGGGATAGGTATATGTTTGCACTGAGTAGACTCATCTCTTGGATTCAAAATTATATCTTGCGTTACTCCCTTGAAGTAGTCTTATTCCAAAACCTGACTTCATATAGACAATACAGCAGCTAGTTCGTGAGTATAAGCCCTTATTTGATAGTCTAGCCATGGTTCGTATCATGCTTTAGAAAATGGGTTCATTGTTTTCATGAAACAAGTCAGGTTTTACAGTCTAACTTTTCACTGAAATCCTTCTTTTCATGTAATACAGTTGTTGTCATTCTCTCATTTTCCAGTCTTTTTGATGCCTGAATTTTTACTTTTCTTACAGTTTGCACATAGAGTACTAAGAGTACATTTCATTCCTAATACTGGATGTTACTGACTTTTCAGTTACTGACTTACTAACGGAATCATTTCTTTAAATCCTATATTATTTTTCTCTTTATTGATGGATTTTAGTGCATCACAGTTGAGAGGTTTTGTTTATTAATCTGCAATTCTCAGCAGAGGTAAATCAATTGGAGAACTGTTTTGTCGAAGTGAACTTACTGTTGTGCTTAGTGATCTAAAAGATCACTGTTCTCTGTGGATAATTGTTTTTGTGATGGTGATTGTTGTGCAAACACTTGTTCAGTTTTATTTTTATACTCTTGTTTTCTTGGTATAAATGACTCACAGGAAGGTATGCTGATGAGAAATAGCATGTTTCTGTGTGAGAAATGAATATATAGAGATTTTTCTTCTTTTTTTTCCCTCTCCTTCCCTTCCTGTGTTTTCCTAAAAATGGTGAGAATGGGAGGCAGGGTTTGGATGAAGGTGGGATTTTGGTTACCAGAAGGTGAGGAAGACTGTCATGGATTCCTCTGATATGTTAAGCACAGATTTGTCCTGTGAAAAGTTTCTTGGGGTGAATCTTGAGAGTGTGTGTGTACATATATGTAATCTATCCGGGTTTTCCAGTGTGGAAACACTGCTCTGTGTGTGCTAATGAGGCATTCGTTATCCCTCTATTTAAAATTGTGGGGTTTTTTTGCATATCTGTGTTTAAAATTTCCCACATAAAGCACAATACTGTGCTTGTTAACTCTACAACTACACCTCACCCTCAAGGTGCTGGTTGAAAAGTAGTAGCTAAAGGTCATGTATATACACTGTTTCATAAAGAGTTGACTGGATTTTCATATGAAAACAATTCTAAATATTTATTAGCATTTATACAGCTCTGTATAGCTTAAGCGTTTCTCTGGAGTAGATGAGGTAATTAGGAACAGTTATGGCAAGACCAGTTATGTCAGCCACAGCTGATGGGTGGTTCTGAGTGTCGGCTTTTGTGCTGGAACTTAGTCTTGAGTTTTCCCTCAAATATTACCCATTTTCCCTTTTTTTTTTCTAGAAGTTTGAGAGAGAGGAGAAGAACTTAGAAAATCTGTCTGTATATTTGAGAATGTAATTTACTGGTTTAGATAGTCCAATAAATGAAAAAAAAAAAAACCAAAACAAAACCCTTTGTGTGACTCAGCGAATACAGGTTGTAACTTGGTAAAGAGGTTGGCCTATCTCTTGAGCTTATTCCTTATTATGAATGAAAAATCAGTGTAACACGATGAAAAGATTCTTATGACTATCTTGGTGATCAGTAAGATTTCACCACTCAAGGATGTCTCAGCAGTCTCTTATCCCTACTCAAAATATTCCTCCAACTTAAATTTGAAGTACGAAATGGAATATTTTTCTATTAGTTTATTTAAGTGAAAGTAAAACTTGAAAACAGATTTCTTAATGTTTGTCGTATGTAGCACCTCTTCCAGAATAACCGTTTTCTGTAGAACTCAATATCATTTAGCATATAGGCAAATCACATGAACTGTTTTAAATTCCTGGGCCAGTCAACGTGTCTAGATGTTCAGCTTGAAAATATACCATAAAAACATAGTATCAGGAAATCGGTTATTCCTTTTATGAGTCCTGGAGCTGTCTGTTGCTTAGGTAATGTTGAAAGTGGTTTTACCCAAAAAATATTTCAAAACACTTTTAAAACTATTTGAAGTACAAATTCATTTTGATTAATGAGATACTCGGTAATATTATATCTCTCACATCTTTTGTCTGCATGTCACTGTTCAGAGACTACTTTCAATTTGTTTTAAAGTTTAATGTTAATTTGGGAGACTTATTTGCTCCTAATTTCACTTCCTATATAGAATTTATGTCTAAAATCAGACCAACTGTTGTTCTTCCATCTTCCCCCCTGTGTTATTTTGTCTGTCACCATCATCATTTTAGATAATTTGAACTACTTCTCATTCTAAAAAATTTTGAATGAGGTAGAAATTGTATTAAACTTTTATCAAATTTAAATCTTGAGCTCCATCATTGAAAGGATGGGAGAAGCTGGTGATCCTATAACAAATTAAGAGAAATAGTAGAAACTACTATTTAGAACTTTGACTGTTGGAATATGAAAATATGAGCAAATTGCATATAACAATATGACCAGACTATTTTGTATTTTTGTGGGTACAGATGGCATTTGAAGTACACAGTTCAATCTTTCTTTGGAGTATTCTGGTTTGTTTTTTTTTGTCCTGGTCACCCTGAAGCACTGCATGCATGTGGTTTTATTTAAATAATACAAGGTTTAAACAACTACTTTGTTTCTACTTAGTTCATACCCTGGGGTTTAGATTTTATTATACAGTAAGATTCTCAGTTTTACTTGCATAATTCAGTACTGAACTGTATTTCCTGTTTATAGAGTTTCACTCTGAAAAGTGACTGAAAATGTTCCTTCACAGATTCACTTTTTCAGTGAATCCAAATTTGTAGTTGCCGAGTTAAATTTTAGATTTAAGTTAATTTTGATTTCCAACTGTTAGCTTTTTTTCCTCACTTGACTCTCATTAGTTTTGCAGAGTCAGTTTAACAGTATAAAGCTACCAACTGGCTTCTCTTTCTTGTACATCATCAATAAGTTTCCAAATAGTTGTATCTGCATCTATGTTGAAGAGGCTGTGCAGGTAGAGGAGCTTAACATTGGATTTTGGCAAATTCCATGTCACACAAAGGGGACAACTTAACTTTCCTTTCTGGAGATGAAATGCAAGAACTAAAGAGTATGAATTGAATGCTAAATACAAAGCTGAGTTTGTAAATAGGTAAGAAGAATGCAGCTGTTAATTAAATTCAGATCATCTTACTGTGAAAATTTGTGAGAAATACCATATAGGGAGTCTATAACACCACTTTCTGACTGTCACTTTGCAGAGTACAGCCATGTGTTACTTTATTTTGTTTGTTACAAAAATAACTTGTTTTGTTTTTTTCAGCAAACAAGAGCATGACTCTTCAGACAAAACAAAAGAATACAATAGAAATCAAACTAAAAAAGTTGGATCAATTGAAACGAGTGAAGAAAACTCATCATTGTCAACTACAGAAAATGTTCCTAGTTTGGAACTCCCTGACAGCAGCTCAAAGAATTCTTTGCATGAGAAAGGAGCATGTTGTGATTCAGATGATAACAAACAATTGGTAGATGAGAAACAAAAATGTATTAATGATGAAAGTGAGTTGAAAAATTGCCAAAGCTCAGATAACGTTATCTTGAATGAGCAGACTAAAGTACATAGCTTGGATGAAACTACACTTTCCGCAATGAACGCCAGGGACTTAAAACTAACGTTGGGTGAAGATGTTAGTTTTGAGCAGTTCTTGAGAAAAAGAGATGAACCTGAATCCGTTAGTTCAGACATTAGTGAACAAGGCAGTATTCATTTGGAGCCTTTGACTCCATCAGAGGTACTAGAGCATGAAGCTACTGAAATTCTTCAAAAAGGTAATGTTGCACCTTCATCAAAAAAAGCTGGACAACTCTCTGAACAAACAGATGAGGCTTCTAAAGAAAGCAGTCCCAGCAGAATGGAAACAACTGTAAACAAGACAGACGAAAATGAAGCAAGCTGAAATTATGTTAATTTTATTGTTTGTTATAAACAATGGTAAGAACACCATGGACCATTCCTGATGAGTGTGCTCATTGATGCTAATTATTAAAAATAAGAGAGCTGATGGGGGGGAGGGGGAGAGGAGGAATGGGGGAAAGAAAGGGACACTTCTGGGAAGTTTTGCATATGAAGATAGCAAGATAGCATGTGTGTATACATACAATGGAATTAACTAAATTTACAGAAGGTAACATGTTCAAATATATCTTCCTGTCTCTTGGATGTGATATATCTTATTAGACTGACATTTGAAAGGATGAATAAATTCTAATTTTTATAGTTAACTAGCCCAAGAAAAGATTTGTTTGCCAAGAAAATATTTTTTTAAATCCTTCCATGTGACTATCATTGAACAGTAGAATTCAGTATGAATTCACTTCTGATGCTGAAATGGAGCACACTTGTAATGATGGTTATTGGTCTGCTGATAATCTGGGTAAACATAACCCTTTGGATTTGGTGTCACATTCCCGTCTCTAAAAGCATGTAAACAGAATTATATGAATCTATGCACCTCTGTACAGGTGTAATCCTGCCAGGCTGTAAGCTTATCTTAATAAACTTTCAGTGAAAGTGGAATTATTACAATAAAATATATATATTTGTGGGGTTTTCATTGTGCAGGCTGTGCAGAGATACCGAACGTAATTGTATAAACTAGAACATACTGCTCAAAGTACTGTAGCTGTTAGGCTTATACCATTGTTTTAATTATTCTTAGCCTTAGACCTATAGGAATGGTCTGTAAGTCACACCAAAGTATGGTTTAATGTAAAAACTGTTTTAGGCAAAAAGAAGGAAACCCCCAAACTGGAAACACCAACTGGCGCGTGCATTCTGCCATTTTGCAGCTGCTACTGCCTAACTGTTACAAAAAGGACACGAGCATAGAAGTAGAATTGTACAGTTCAATTTCAGGACTTTTTGTAGTCTAAATTGTGTACAGAAAGATGGCTGCTGGTTTTGGTTTGGTTTTTTGTTTTTGGTTTTTTTTTTTTGTCTTTTAGTTAGCAGCTAGATGTAGGAATGCATATGATTAATGGTAGCTTGCTCTTATGACTTCATTGCTCCATTTGAAACATTCAGAATGTGCTTTTGACTTTCAGTTTTGTTTCTAATGAATGTTAAATGTTTTGAACAGCTGTTAAAGCACTGCTGTAAATTATTACTTTTTGAGTAAATATTTGCAACAAAATTTTGTCTTTGTGCATAATTTTATGCTCAGCTTAAAACTTTGGGCATAGTCTTCCCACTTTTTTTTAAAGATTTAGTGACAGTTCCCCAAAACTATTTCATTTTAAAATCATGATTTTGAGACTTATGGGGGGTTTTTTTGTTCGGTTGGGGTTTTGGGGTGGGTTTTGTTTTTTTAATTAAATGAGCAAGTGCCTATGCATAAACATGTTTTTGTAGCTGTGTATTGTGGTAAGATGTGCTAACTTCTGCAGATTATCTAGAGATATTTTTCTGGGCCATCAGCATGCAATTGAAGTCTACTCTGTCCCCTTAGGTTAACTGGGCTCAGCTGCTAAATAAATCTAATCAGCAACAGTATTAAAATTTAGAAACCATCCAGCTTATTGTTGGAGCCTCTAAACTACATCAATTTCAACATCTCAAAAATTGCTTCAAACTCTAAAGAGTTATATGACTTAAATTTTGAATTGCATCTTGATTTTTCGTCCACGCAGGTTTAGAAGACTTTTAGAAAGAAAAGTGGAACAGTTTACATAGTCACAGCTCTTCAAGATTTGCCACTTTAAGAACTTCAAATAACAAGACACAGGAAACAGCTGACAGCAATAAATTGCAGTATTCTTTTGTTCTTGAAAGATTGTAGTGAAACCGTTAACTCACAGTATGATTAACCAGTCCGATGTCTTCATGCATGTACACGTGGAAGATTACAAAATACAGCATCACAATGAGGACGGTTTAAAGGACTTAATCAGCTATGGAACTTGATCTGTGTTACTGAAGGAGTTCCTGAATGCATCTGTGTTTAAACCCAGAGAAATCTTTATAGTATCTTAGGTCTGATTGATCTTCCATGAAAATGATATATTTTGAATAACACCATGGTATGTGGTGTTGGAAAAGATTAAGTTCAACTGGAACCAGTTGTATGACACTTGGTTGTAAATTCCTCACATTTGTCTTTTATTATGTAATCATTTTTTTTAAACATTTACCAGTTTAGTATAGGAATTTGGAAGGATTTGGCCACATACTGTTGAGAAAAGTTGGAAAATAAAACAGATTGAAAAATCTGCATATTTGGCAGATGCATATATATTTTCTCAGATAAGTGTAAAGCATTGCTTGTTTCAAACCATGTACAGAATGCTTATAGAAAAGGTAATGTTAAGTATAAAACACACAAATATGTAGTAGCCCTTCCAAAGGAAGAGGTGAGAGATAACTAGATTGTTCTAGCAAAACTGTCAGATAGCTTTAAATTGGCAAGTAAGGCGTATCATGAAAACAGTGGCATGGTATTTTTGTGAAGAAAAACAAATTCATTACAATTTTTGCTATAGGAAGTGATACATTTGCTGACTGAACACTGTAGGAGACTGCATAATTGTGAAGGTTAATCAAGTTATTTGGGAGATTTCCTAGAGATAAGTTAAATTGGGACTTTTGGCTGAAGTCAGTCCAGAAGATCAAGTTACATTTGAATGCATTTTGAATTATTTCAGCTCAGCTGAAATAATTCAGTTTTTTGTTTCAGAGTTGTTCAGAAGTCTTTTTTTTTTTTTCATCCAGCCATCAGTAGTTTTTATTCTGTTCCACCTCTTTTTTTGTACTTAGGACAACAGTTTACCTCAAGTTTTCATTCCCTTACCAAAAAGATATAACTTGAAGTTAATTCTTGGTATCCATCCAATCACCATTTCCCCTTATCTCAAGAGAGTTACCATATTTACTTGAATAATCATTTCGGATTGTTTATATAACATTTATTTTTAAGGAAATCACATGCCATGTGTATGCTATCATCATTACTTGCATTTAATAGAAAACTGATGTCATTATTAGCTTATGGTCAGTGACCGTTCAGTCACTTGGAGCTTCCTCAAGTGCAGCTGGTGTCTCAGTTTGCATTGTACGGTTTGGGAAAGAAACTTTGATTTATCTGCGGTTCAGTTTTTCTTTAGCAGAAAGGATGAATAAACCCGGGGGGCGGAAATCAGATCAAATCATAGCACATACTGAGTTGTACATATTGGGTGATGTATTTTAAACAAGAAAATTTCTATAACAAAACCATGTCAACTTCTCTTTTCATGGATATGGGGAAAGAGAACCCTGGGAAATAGGTATTAAATCATGTTCTGTGGTGCTTTACTGCCAGAGGGCATTAGAAACTGAAGGTCAGGGTAAAAAATCTTGAGTAACACTTGGTATTCTGCAAAACCTTAAATAAAAGATCTCCAAGCTTTTCTGCAGGCATTAAGCATTGTTATTTATATGCTGGCGTGTAGAAAGCAGTTATTTTTTTATGCTGTAGGATATGCTACTGTTCCACCAAAGACTGTGGCCGTAGGCTGTCACAGTAGAGTTTTGTTAGAGACTGTTTAGAAATTTTTGTGTAGGGGAAATTTTATACCTGATTGTTCTCTTTTTGTTTTTGTTAGTGTTTGATTTTTGAGGCTTGTGAGCTTACTTCACCTAGTTGCATCCTGTATTTTTTTGATGTATGCTTAATATGCCTCTAATAAAAAAAAATATTGGTAAGTATGTTTTATGATTGCTTGAATGATTTTTTGCTTTTAATAAAACCTTTAGTCCAGTTTTAATGTAGCTCAAAAGGACAGTTCTCAGATGAAGCCCAGCATTGTTGTCTGAATGTTACATTTTTACACATCATTTTGCCTCTTTAATTTTTCCCCATTAATTCAGTGCTAAAAGGGAAAGTATGTTGACTGGTATTTCATATTATTTTGCAGACATTATGCAGAAAGTTCTTTGCTATGTTCCTTTGAGTTTTGGATCATTGTTCTAGCTCTCAGACAATTAAAATTTTGTATTCTCTCATTTCATTAACCCAAAGTAACCATGTGAAGTTGATGTTTCCTATATTGCAGCAGATTTAAAAACAAAAAAAAAAGTGGAAAAAGTTTGGCTGTGAAACACTTCATTTTGAAGGAGATTAGTGTAGTTGTTATGCCTGCAAGGTGCTATATTTATATAAAAATGTACTGGTTTTGTTGAGTTTTTCTTACTGTTCAAACCATTATTTCAGAGAGGCTGAGGTTTTTGTGACAACCACAAGGATAACGGTGATATTATATGTGTATCTACATTTAAATTTGGGCAAATTTAGCTTCATATTAAGTAAATTAAATGCTCAAATTACATGTATGGGCTGTATCAGACAATTCACAATAAGGTTAATTTCATGATCAAAAAGTGTTAGCTTGTCAGCATCCAATTCTCCATTCTTTAAGCATATTTTAAGTAGCATTGCTAAATGAATCCCTTATGTTACAAATTTAATGTAAATAAACTTTGTTTCATGTTTTAGTTCACTAAATTCTCAATGTTAGCCATTTAATAAAAAAGATCTGTTTTTTCCAGAAACTGCAGTGAATGCAGTAACATATAGCGGTATCTTTATAAAGAAAGTTGTCTTGTACTGATAATGTGGTAGCCTTGAAAATGTAACCTATATATGTTTTGCTCATAACCAGTATAATTAAGAATTAATCCTTTTGACTAAAGGAAAGTAACCTGTGGATCTGTTTCTACAGCCTCTTGTGACTTTTCCATTCTGATCCTGTTGTGATGTTCTAGCAAAAAACTGATGTCCTTTCCTCTCTTCTAAGGCTGTAGAAGAGGAACGTGAATACTTAATAGTTTTTAAATTGTATATATTTGAATTACCTGGGTGTTTTCTGCCTGAAATGAAGATTGAATTTTGTGTACCAGTTTCTCAGGTTTTCTGCTGAATTCAGTTGAGATTTGTGTCTTTTTACTTAATCTTCTTGGAAAGACTTCCCTTCCTCTTTGAGCTAGCAAGTTGGTGGCACGGGGTATAATTTTCCCAGGGTATTTAGTGAAGTGCAGTGTATTTGTTAGATGTCATTTAAATGGCTTGTTTTTCCCTGTCACAATCCTTTGTATCTTGGAATGTCTCCTTCTCTTGACGGTTGGTGTATAATCAACTTTGAAGTTGTTGGCTGGTGATGGAAAGCAAGACAACTCTATGGAGGAGAAGCAAAAGTAAGTTCAAAACTTTAATTATGAATAGTGTGCAATGTGCAGGACAGGTTGGTTAATGTGCTTTATATGATAAAGTAAAGCTTTTTTACTGATTCCTAAAACTGCAGCTTGAGGAACCAGAACAGTTGGGCACAACCAACTTCAATGGCTCTGAAAGATAGCAAAGAGCTTTAGATATCTGTACCAGATCAGAATTCCCAAAAGGAGCCTAAGGCAACACATTTATGCTAGGGAAGCTTTTCTTCTATTTGTGTGACTTTCCACTCTATTTTCTTTCCCAGATAACATATACTGGATGCTCTCTTGAGACCATAGAAAGGCCAGTTATCCTAAAGGAGGGGCAAGTGCTTGTATGATCTTCCTTGATGGAACCAAAAAGAAGCTCTTAACATGTGGCATGTATGTTGTTTTATAGTAATATACTAAGACGTGACTTGGTGTCGAATAGTGGCATTTTATTAGTCTGCTAAATAATGAAGTTCTGTCAGTTCTTCTGAAAAGTCTGTTAAAAATACTGTTTAAAACAAACATCCTTTAAACTATAGCTTGTCACTTTTCGGTAACCTTTGTCTGAGACAGCAGGCTAGTAAATACCACGGCAGAGAAGTATCAAGGCAGGCTGTGTCATCCCCTGCTTTAAGGCTGATAATGACTTAGCCTTTCTTGAGAATAACCTGTGAAGTTTCTCCAAGTTTGTTATAAGAGAAACTTCAATGCATAGAACTGCCATTGTCGGTAGACCTGCTTGGAATTTAATATTGATTCAATTTAAATAAGTAAGACAAACTTATTAAAGTAGAACATATTTTTTAATACTTATTTCTACTTATTTGTATTTGATAAAAGAAATCCATTGTCCTCTGGGCTCTTCAGAAGGCAGTCCTGATGATGTAAAAGGAAATGAAAGTACAATCTGTGTTTAAAATACAGTAAACATACTAAGTTTTTCCTAGCAAAAGTAATGCAAGTTATTTGTGGATGGGAATGTATAGTAATCCACTCTGTCCAGAATTCTGCTTCTCAGTTCTATTCAGTGGACTGAAAGATAAAGCTTCTTCCCTTCCCTTTGCAGTTGTTTCCCTTAGCATCTTTAAAATACTAGTGAGGGTGTAGTGTCAATATCAAAATCAGATGTTACATTTGTATGGTCTCTAAATATCAGAAGCAACGTTATGAAAGGTGTTAGAAAGATGCGCCTGGGACCTAAAATAATGAACTGAGTACAACATAAAACTAAACCGTAACTGCAGTTAGAATTTTGGCATCATTCTTCTAGTTGACCCCTGGCTGTTTCATAGCGGTTTCTTTGTCCATTCTGCAGGGCTTTAAAGCCTTCCTGGTTTCACCACTACATAGTCGTGTGCTTTTCACTTGTTTAATCTGCCTTTTCTCTTAAATTGGCATATTAATGAACATAACGGAATTCAAAATAATTATTTCCAGCTTGTACTTTCCTGCAGTTTGTTGCTTCAGTTTCACAACCCCAAGAAGGGCTGTGTACTTGAAAGTTTATCTTTCTATTATAGCCACAGATATAGTTGAGGGGGAAAAAAATATTATTCTCTTCCCTTGTAAACCTGCATCACCAACACCCTTTGGGCTACACCACCACTACATCAGACTACACCGCCACAAATAGAGTTAAGTGGATTTTGCTTTATAAATAATTTCTTTTACTTAGCTGTTACAATTTTTTTAGATTAAGGCAGCTGAGTTTTACTAGGGGAGTTTAAGTTTAATCTCATAAATTTGCTAAATTGAGGTTTGTAAGGCTCTGATTCTGTAAGAACATTTTCAGTGATTGAGAGAGCCCTTTTCCCCTGTAGCTGCTAAGTCTGTCTTCAGCCAATTTTTGCAGATACACGCTGAGCTAAATCACAGAGCTGATCAGGCTGAAAAAACACCGCTGGCAGCAGCAGAAACCAGCATGGCCAGTTTAGGCCATTCCGTTGCTGCTGAATGGGAAAACACAGCCTAAGAAATACAGCTTTTGGATTAGTCTGTAGGGAATTGCAGACAAATTCCTGCTTTGTCGGGGAGAAAGCATTTCCATAAGAGGAATAAACACATTGAGCTTTCAGTATACCAAACAGCTGCAAGTAATGAAGCTATTGGATCAGTTCCTTTGGAAACTGTCTGCTTATTATGGCTAGATCTCCAGAGATGTTATTAGTTGTGTATATTTCAATTAACTGCTGCCACTGAAGGTAGAAGCCTTTTTTGAGTGTTACCTATACATCCTTCAGTGAAAAGGCTTAAATGTTATAATACAACTTTTATAATTCGCATGCATGTTACATATGTTTTTAGATCTATGCAAATGCAACATATTTGGTTCATGCAAGCAAGCATGTTGCAATAGGGGCACCCTATTACAGTTACAGAAGACTCAGTATAAATTCTCAAAATTCAAATGTTACTGTGTAGGATTCTAGAAAGTAGAAAACTAGTCTGCTACCCAGGGATTCAGCACTCAACTTTAATTTTTAATTTTTTATGTATGAAAACTTATTACTAAGTAAACTTGGGACAGAGTGGAGGGACTCAAAATGAATCCCAGTAGTGTGAGGAATTAGGAAGAATTCGGCCTGAAAGGAAACGTTTAGAAAAAAGGAACTTGATAGAGGGTAAGTGGTGGCAGTAGAGGAAGTCAGGTGAAGTCTTAACTATTGGACTGTTACTGCATTCCCATTATTTTCCCTTGCACACACACGAACATGCTTTTTTATGTGCAACTATAATGAAAACATAACTGGGTTTTGTTTTCCTTGATGTATATGAACAGAGTAATGAAGAACAAAAGGGGTGTTATTTTTTTATCATATTAAAAAGATGGTAGAGTTCAGCAACAATCCTTATACTCTCTTGAGCACAAAGTTGTCTAAACAGATTGTTGTAAAATTGCCATTATACTCGAATTAGAGCATCTTGCTAATCCAGGCACGCTTCTGACTAGGTGAGCTACTCAATGGAGGGAAATGGGATTTCAGCTCCACTCTCCATAAAAGTAGGTGAGATGTGCCTTCAGTCAGCTGGAGCTATGGAAGCAGGGCTCCCCAAGGGCTCTGGGCTGCGTTGTTCCTGGCCAGGACAGCTGTGCCTCTCAAACTCCTGCTAGGCTTGTGCACTTCCAAAACACCCTTCATAGTAACGTTGATCCATAGACACTATTATATATATATTGTTGAAATGAAACAAACAAACAAAATTCTGCATGTAAGTGGACTGTGAGCTTTCACAGAGTGATTTAACTGCACTAGGAAACTGCTGTTTAACAGTGGTATCTTGGAAGCTTTTAACATGCCATTACCTCTTATTGCCATTTGTGTTTTGGTAGTAATAAAAATTTATCTGTTTTCTTCTCTCATCATAGGTGTTGTATATGAATGTATTCTTCATTTGATGTATTTACACAGTCCTTACAAATACATTGGTTCTTTCCATCGACATAAAATGTATTGTTTGAGAGATCTTACAGTCCACTTGCAATTCTATGGAGTTTCTTGACCATCTCTTTTATCGTTTTGTATGTGACCCTGCATAAAATAAATTTGAGGGGAGCAGGGGGGAGGGAACTATGAAAAAATGTTTTTAAGATCAGTCTCTTGCTTATCCCTTGTTAGAGAGGGTAAAATATATCTACCCTGAACTTCTGACTGCCTGCAATAACTGCCATATTCTCTTCCTTATAGGTGATACTAAAGCTGGTAGGAATTCTGCTGAACAGAATCTCTGGAGAAAATACAAAGCAGCAAATGAAGAGTGTCATTGGATTGTCAAGATGCCTTATTGCAATAAAAGATCAATAAGAAGAAGCAGCAAACGGGAACTTTACTGTGAGTGGAATATAGAACATGTACAGGCAAAATGCTTCTGCTTTCGGTCTTTTAGTTAATGAGAGTAGAGGCTTCTACCAAGAAACATGAGGTTCTGTGCAGCATCTGACCAAACTGTCTGTTGCCAGTTGCTTCACAGCACAAAGACATTTCACCTGACTGTAAACTGATATTCGTGAGTATAATGTACACCAATTAGATAAAGGTCAATAATTGACAAAGTTCACTCAGTCCAAACTTGGGTAATAATTCCTGTCAGTCGAGCTAAATGCGTTTCACTGCCATATGTAGTTCGGGGGAGGTGAAAATCGCTTTCTGCACGTCACCCATATTATCCGCTAGGGTCTCTTTTCTTTTATCTGCTGAAAAGAATACGCACGGAGTCGGAAACCTTTATGCTTGCTGGAGACCATATTAAGTCAGTACTGTCTTTTTTCATTTGTGCAACACCTTGCATTTTGGGGATGCTGTAAAAACAGTTTCAGTTTAACTATCATCGTGTTCTTTCTCGTAGCATGGGAAATGGACTTTCTCTCCTGGGTTTTTTTTATACAAACGTGTCTTTACTGCTCTGCCATCAGTTTGGCAGTGTATGTTTTAGTTGCACATAATAAAGTTAGTAATGCTGAGATATAAAATCAAAGTGTTTCAAAAGAAGAAATAGTTCTATGTATTTATAGATCTAGTATTCACCAATTTCATGGTCTCTCTCTAATACCCTAAACTTTTGAATACTACGCCAGATCAGTTCTAAGATCAGGAACATAAAGAACCTCACTGGAGAAATATTTTTTATTATTAATTATTTTGGTGATAACTGGAAATCCAGAGAAAAACCATCCAAGATTATATATATATATAAAAAAAGTTCATCTTCCCCACTGCAATAGCAGGCAGACACTGATTGTAGAGGTCATGTCACAGAGCCAGTGATTAGGCTTTTCCACACGGTGCCCAGTGGAAGCTCTAGAGGAATTAACTGAAGCTGAAAACAGCTAAAAGAAAAGCAGATTCATCCATTTAGGTTTCACAAGAGTGTCCTTTAAAATTCCGGTGGGTTCTGTGTCAGATGCTTGTATTTTTACCATTCCCATAATCAGCAAGTTCTGTGTTACAGTTGATAAAAAAAAGTTAACAAATGAACTATTTTGTTCTGCACGTAGTTTTTCGAATAAACTTACTTGTCTAGGAACATGCATATCTAAGGAAAGGTTCTTAAGGCATGTGCTGAGCTTGAACAAAGAAATGAGCAGCCCTTCTACTGATTGCGGAAAGGCTCTGTCTGCACATGCTGTTAAGGTGGAGCAGACAAGGCATTACTGTGTTTGTAGATGGGTAGCTACAGTAGTTGCCTATGAAACCATAGCTCATTAATCTTTGCACCCTTTTATGGAGTGTTAGAGTATGCGATGGGGTAAATGAATTGCAAGGTTAACCAGCTGCAGTGGTGAAATGGAGACATGCCTAACTAGATGTGATTTGAAATAGGAGAACTAGAGTCTCTACAGGCAATCCAGGCAATGATTTCTCCTATTACGACAGAAGCAAGAGGGTAATTTTTTTTTTAACAATATGATATATATTTCAAAGTATGGGTGAAAATCTGGATAAAACTCTCTGAGGTTCAACTAATTCAGTAATGAGCTAAGACAGCTTGGTACGCAGTAGCTGTATTGATGATTGAGTCTGTAACCACTACAAGAAGATATTAACAAAAGTGAAAATAGGAGTAATGGGACCACCTTCAAACTTAAAAAAAAAACAAAACACCTTTGCAAAAGAGCAGAGAGAGGAACTGTAAAATATTCTAGTCTTCCTAAAATTCAATTCAAGAGTCTTCTTGTCAATGAAACATGATGGGTTTATTAAATATGCTGTAGAATACTGTATGAGAAAGTTGGTTTTATCTGCTACAGTTTTTCTCCTTAATTTCAGCTGTATGTATGCTACTGCAGCTTCAAAACATCTGGGTACAGCAATTTTTTTCTTTTCTGCACCTGCAAGTGTAAGTACACACATAAACAAAAAAGAAATTAAATCTTTCACAGAGCCAAAGAGAAAGAAAAAAGCCAACCAGCCATGAAGCTCAGGGGAGCAGTATGACAAGTGCTGAGCTGTAAACAAGCTTGAGAGGGATTTAATTCTTATGACAAGCGCCAGTGGTAGCATCTCACATGGACTCGGCATATGCACACATTTCAGAGGAGGAATCACAGAGGACTTAATGCAAATATAAAAAAGCTCAGAGCACATCAGCCTATAACGTTCTAAAAATAGCCTCACAAATCAGGATGAGCTAGGGTTGTAATTATCTTGATTTTTCAGAATTTTGCCACTTGTAACAGGGTTTCTGGTTTATGCTCACACTATAATTAGACTTTATAACATATAAACTGGAAGTTCTTTGGGGCAGGGATTGTGTCATTTATTTGTGGGACAAGTACAACAAAACCTCATTGGGTGGTGTTTTCAGGGGGATAGTACAATATAAAGCCTGAGTAATAGCTGCTGTACTCAGTTTTAAAGAAGCTTGTTTTAGGTCAGGAGCTTTGTTGTTGTTGTTTGTTAAGAAAAGAGAACTGAGATGTAATTTGGTATCCAAATTAAATTTTAAAAGCCTCTAATGCACACTTATTCCCTAATTACAGTCAGGTCCTTTCTCTTTCAAGTATGCTCATAACTGCCTCATTTCTCTAGCAGCATTCTAAGAAGCACATACTGCAAACCATACCCTGCAGTCTGCACTTAAGCAGATTTCCCCATGGCAGTCGATGAGTTCATGCTGCAAGATGTAGCCAGTTTTCACATAACCTTCAGGCAGCTTTGAGATGAGTCGCGTGCTCCCTGTGCTCCAGCCACTACACAGGTTTGACTCATTTAAGAAACCAGAGCAGTGCTCTGTTCACCTTAAATCTTCAATCCAGCTGCTTTCTTTTCTGTTTTCCTCAGTCTGCAATAAATTAATTTAAAGGAAAAAATTTCTAGCAAAGGGTTAATAATCCCTGGAGTCATGGTTTTGGATTCCCTGCAGTCTCAGCCAAATACTGTTGGGTTGGGTTGTAGTTAGCTAAAAAACTGGGTTTGACCCTAGTTTAGATTTCATTGCAAAAGCAGGCAGTCTCTAGGAAAAGAGTGTCTCTTGGAGTAGTAGAGTAGTTTCCCACCTTTGGCATGGAAAGCTAAAGCTGCTCATTCCCTTTCTCACAAACACAGTAACATCTTCCGGTGTAAAATTATTTTTTTATTCTGAGTTTTATTTCTATAATTTTTCTTTTAGGGACAAGTAAGCCTACAAGGAGCTCACTTTCTTAAGTTAGTATTCTAATGGTTTGCAAAACTGTAAATAAGCATTGTGTCTTCTACGAACCTGTAATTATTTGTTTTACTGATCTAAAATTACCTCGATAGATCAATTATTTTTTTTAAACTAATTCTTTGTCACCAGAGCAGATGGAAGCTCCCAGTCTGAACTGTCCACTATTTGTAGAAGTTTTGGGAACCAGGTCTAAATAAAGATTCAAATACTGAAGTAAATTAAACAGACATTAAAATACAAGCATCTCTGAATCTTGAAAGCCAAATCTGTGTTGTTTACAGACCACTGGGTAAGCATCTCTGCCCATCATTGGTTTTGTGTGTTACTGCTATTTGTAGAGAACATGCTAAATAAGCTACATCACTTACAGACTTCTTTTGCTTCTTTTAATATCCTGTTTTGTTATTTTTCCAGTATTTTATTTTTCTTTTGTGCAATAACAGTTGAAGGGTAGTACTGGGAGGACACTGGATACTGTGGGTGGCAGTAGAACTGCTCATTTTTATTATCCTGGGATTATCATCTGTTGAAGAGTAAAAATGAATATAGACAATAGACAAGACTGTGGTAGGCTGCTGTGCCTATGGGGTTTCTATTAATTTTGATATCTTTATATAGGTAATGAAGCCTAGGTATACACTTCATGATTCTTTACGTCAACCTTGCCCTTCTTGTTGGGGAGTGCAAGAAAGTCCCTGCTCACCTGAAGCTTTGAGTAAAGACTAATTGTGTGAACAGAGATATATAATAACTAAGCCCTTAAGCCAATCCAAAGGCAACTATACACTACACTATACTATTCTTATAATGCCCCTATAATATAGGGCCCAAACCATGACACATAGGAACAGGCTATGACAAATAATGTATGTATATATGGGTGGTGTTTTGTAAGCGTTCTGTGCAGAATGTTTTGCTCAATTTCTTCACTTCATTGAACCAAAGCTATGTGTCTCTTTCAAAGGTAGAAGACTTGATTTAGAAGACGGGTTACTGAGGTAAGAGATAGTTAACTGTTACTCGAGGCTTCCCTGTGCTTGAGTGCTTTGTAGCATGAGCAGCAGGCTCCCTCTCGCACCCCTCCACTAGCAGTGACTGCTGGTGTCATAGTTTTGGTTCTAATAATCATAGCAAAAAGACTGCTGCTTTCGTAGTAGTGGGGAGAACTTCTTTAAACAAGGCAATTATCTGTTTCTGAAGGACTGTCTCCGTTTTATTGTAATAATCAGAAATTAAGTTGATGGAACTTTTGTGTATGCTCTGTTACTGAACCTAGCTCACCCTTCTAGTGCTGTAACTAAAAGCAAGGGAAGAACAAGCTGCCAGTTTCTATAAATTCTTCAAATAGCTTACAATTTAAATCTTGCTGGTGCTGCATTTAAGAGTGAGACAGTACTCTTAGTTGTCTGGTTGCACGTATTGGTCTGAACATTCAGAAGGTTAAAAATACTACATTTACTAGATTTCTCACAGTAAAAGACAGAAATTCGTTCTGCATGATGAAGGCAACGTTCACCAGAACACAAAATTATCCTAAACACATTGGCAGAGTTTAAACCTTGCTCCATTAATTTCAACTCTCTATGGATGCACAGGCCAAACATCAGTAACCTGCAAGATTTGTTAAAGGCTTTACTCTTCCAATTCCCACTGGGGTATTTTAATGCTGACAGCTGTTAAAATTCTCAAACTGGAGCTTCACATCGGTATTCTCTTCCTCCCAGACACCTGTAATGGGATTCATCTGTTTTCTTTGTTATTCCCTCTGCTCATTTAAATGTAATGTGCATTTCTCATCACACCACTGGATTAACTTTTATATAAATTACTAAAATGCACAGGTACACACATACACATTTGTCCCAGAAGAACACAGCATGGGATTTTGGTTTTGAATATAAAGCTGGCCAAAAATAAATACAGTACTATAATCCTCATGCCTTTCTTTAAAACAAAAGAAAATTTTTATTATGTGGCCAGTAGGGTGTGGCCTTTTGAAGATCCTCCGGAGATTTTCATCTTCCTTATCTCCTCATCATTGAGCGATCTTCCAGGGGCAGAGGAGCTCATTCCATTTGTACTTCTGGTGGTTTACTACCAGTTACAGACTCCCTCCCTGCCCTTCCAGTTCATCTCTTCTGATTTATATTAGCTGGAGTCATGGCTTTGCTAATATTTTTCCTGAGAGGGGTTAGCCAGATATTCTTTGCTTCAGGAATTATTCATTTCCAGGGCCTTTGTTTTGCAAATGATGTGTTAATGGGTGTTTTAACCTGATATCTGATTGAGATTCCTATTGAACGAGTCTTGTCTGCCTTGGTTCATCGACAGTGCAGGCAGTTCAAGATGCCAGCCTGGTATTTGCACTTGAATTAACTCAAAAATAGCTTGGGTACCATGATTGGTAAAGCTGAGAGAGTGTGGCTGAGCAGTCGAAGACGGAGCTTTTAAGCCATACAAAGTTTTCTGCTGCCACAACTGTGTTCCTTTCGACACCTCCCTGTACTGTACTGTGGTCCCAACAGGGATCATCACGGAACAGATCTACCACGCGAATTAGAAGTATGAGATTAGCTGAGATGTAGTCATTAAGAATCTAATCTGCAGAAGATGCATGCTGCAATGCTGGTCAAATTAAATTCTACTAGGAAGTCAGGCTTGTATGTATCTTACTTAATTCCCTTCCTCAGTGAGCAGGGAGCGAAAGAGTAACTTAATCTAGATGAGTCAGTGTTATCTACGTCTCTGCAAATACTCTTCCCATACCAGCAGTGTTGCCCACTTAGCTGGAGGAAAGACCGGCTGGCGTGAGGACTCTGGGTATGGGAATTGCTTTTACAGCCTGTACCCGAGGCTGGCAGGCGGTTCGCTCATCAGTCAAGGGAGGCTTTTGGGGATAAAGTCATACTTAAGCACTTAGATGGGGCTGTAGTCCCTGTAGCTGTTGATAAGGACGGGGGTTAGACTGTGGGAATTCAGTAACTGGGCTAGTGGTCTTGTGAGGACAGACAGTTAATGCAAAGATGTAAAATACTTCGTTTGAACAAAATTTAGTCTGCCCTGACTTTTGATTTCAGCTACTTAGGGAACTAGAAATAACATGCTGCTGTTTTACCTGTGTGACTCTGGCCTTTTAACTCCAACCCTTATTGTCGTTTTTCACTTCTTCTACAGCTGCATGAAGAAGCCCAACCCAGATTTATAGTTTTGGTATATATGGTATAAATATGGTATGTTTTTTTTGTTACCTAGTTAAAAAATCCCATAAAAAGTTTGCAGTAGGAGGTTGGAGAAATGAAGTATTTTAATTAATCTAAGTCAGAAATATGGAGAATAAGCAGCTTTCTAAAATGAGCCCTCAATGAAAATGAGATTAAGCAGACTGTTTTCAGGAAGGGCTAGAAACAAAGTATTTTCTTTATTTCCATTCCAGTATTTTCATTTACGAGGCCTTTCCTGAGCAAGTGCCCAAGGTTTAATACTCAAAATACCCATGGAGAAGCATCAGTCAGAACAGATGACTTCTTTTGGAACACTACAGATAACTTCAGTCTTAACAAAAAAAATAAATAATTCCTACAACATACTTTGTGCAAAGAATGAAGGTATGTTTTGAATCTTATTTTTATTTTTGATTGGGTCAAACTCAATTATATTTGCATATTTGAATAGGAAGATTTTGACATCTCGTATAAGGTCTTGTTCTGTCATACCTTAAAAGCAAAGAAAGTGTATAGTTTCTAATAATTAAAATCTTTGCTCTTTTTTAACAGATACATACTAGTATAAAGATGTTACCCATGCATCAAGCATAAAGAATGTTGTTGTCTTGTTATAATGTGTCAAGATTCTTTAATGAGGAAAGGCATATAAAATGTACAAAGCAGGGTGAAACAGCTACTAATACCTTCATTACTGTCTGTCAGAAAATGACAGTCCTATCAGTAAATGAGTGAGCTAGAAGGAATAAATGGACAGCTTATAGAAATTGCTTTCACAGTGATCTCTGAACACAGAAGATACAGTTTTAAGCCTTCAAATTTCAATGCAGTAATTCTGGCAAAAACCACATAGGAATGTGTTTGGTTTCAGAAATGTTTTACTCTTTATGTTCCATAGTTACACTTTGGAATATCTTTTAGTTTTAAATACCTTCTGTGAAATATTAGTGCATTTTACCCTTTCAAAATTGTTTAGCCACTAGCATTATCCTGCAGTGTAGAATTCAACCTACTAATTAAAATTCTAACAAGTATAGTTGTTGGGGGTTTGCCATTTCAGAATTGAAGGATCTCTTTGTCTTGCTCGAGGCGTATCAGAGCATAATATTATGAACAAAATGCTGACCTGACCATTGCTTCCAGGACATTATGTTGGGGCATAATATTTTTGAGGCTCATTCCAATAATAAATTGTAGTTTTAATGATGGTTCTGCTGACATATGGTAAATAGAAAACAATTCTCAAAGATTAAGGACCATAGCTTCCGTTAAACCTCTGCAAGGACTAAAGAACAGTGAATTGTTAACCACTTAAGTCTTCATTTGTTGTACTTTCTGTAAAATTATTTAACACCTTCCTTCTTCCTGCTTTAAGATATATCTGCATTAGAAATACTACTACTAATCAGGTTACAAATTATTAAATCATATATAACACTCCTGCTATTTTAAATCTCTACATGACGTTTACCTGAGAAGCAGTGGAAGGAGACTTTATTTTTCGTGTAGTAATTGATGAATATTTATATACCAGATGGTTTTTCAAGTGCTAGCCAAAACTGATGGTGTTTAAACCAGAGCAATTGACAAAGGTTGAAGTAAGAAAGTCCTGAAAATATCTGTGGAGGGGTAGTACAGTTGTGATTTCTAACAGCCAAATTATTTATGGATTTGGAAGGGCAGTTCACCTGCTGCTGATATGTTCTTGAGCTTCACATTCTTGATTGTGCATCTGGTCCTGTAGTTGGCCTGTGCTTTTAAGAGAATGCTTACTGCTGTACACAGCGCAGGATTAGCAAAGGCTGGGGAAGTATGATGAGTCCAGCAATCTGACTGTCTATCCCTCAGAAGTAAGACTGTGCCTCTGCATCTCATTTTGCTGTGCACACTTTGAAAAGGCGCACACTTTGAAAAGGCACACACTTTGAAAAATCTTTGTTTATTGGTTAAGGATTAAGTCTGAGGCTTCAATAAGGGAAGAGGGAACAGGGGAAAGGTGATGGTTTATTTTAAAATGCGCATTGCAGCCTTTCCTTAGTTTATCTCTATTCTGTACAGTTTAAATTACCTAAATTTCAGTACATTTGTTTTAAAGTATTTGTCCAAGCAATCTGCCAGTTATCTAGTAGCATTTGCTTACAGATTGATTTTTGGTGCCATCGTCTGTTGACAGGGTATAATTGCAACATGGGCAGATTGGGATCCTAAAACATCTAAGAATACACTTTTTGCATTGTGTTTCACAAAAACTTCAATTCTTGTACTCAAAGACCTTATGAATGCTGCTTTAAAGAAAAAAGCCCACAAAAGTCAATGCAGTGGAGCAGCCATTGTCTGTTGGGTTGGATGTCTTATGTGAATATGATTGCAGACAAAGGAGAAATTTTACAGGGAAATAAACTGGATTGTGAAATCCAGAGCAGTATCTATAAAGCTGTTTTTATGTAGCCACTTCATGTCAAAAACTACAGATGCTCCTGATACTGTGCAGCAAGAGTGCATGTTGTAGTTATTCTGTTTGGAAATTTCTGCTCTTTGCTTTGGTGAAGAGTTTGTCTGTCCGGCATGAATAAAACTATTTGAAAGTAGTTAACACTGACTTAATTCTGCTGCTCTAGAAATTAGAGCTAAAACTCCCATTCGCTTTTCTGGGAATAAAGTATCCTGCCAGTATTCTCTGTTCTCTTCAATCTAGCAATCTCTTCAATCTCTACTAGCATCTGCAGAAAGAATAATAATTGGTTTCTTTGCTTTACCAAAATGGTGTATTTAAATTCAGCAGATCATCCAGAGACAAGAAGATCTAACATGTCTTACTTGCTGGTAGTGGATGCCTACACTTTAATCAGGCTTTTCTAGCTGTGAGATATTGTAGTAGTAAGATTCCTTTCCACATTTGTAGCTCGCTATCACTAGGTGAAAAACTTCTCTACATTCATAGCCTGTCTCAGCCTCCATTTATCAGCTTCTATCAGAGTCAAGTAAAAGAAGTAATTATGAAGATGTTGGGGAGGTGTCTGGAGTAAGGGTCACACTTGTCAGAATGAAGAAGACTTGGCTAAGCCTCAGGGCTATGTGCCTGATGTTTGTGACTGAAAGTCATTGTCCAACTTGTCTGTGACTGACTTGATCTTTTTCCATTAACAGCCAGTGCAGAGAGATGCTGAGATGATCTCACCCTGAGGCAGACATTGATAATTGGCAGGCATTCCCGCTTCTAGCCATGGGCGGTGACAGGAACTCCACTCAACTGGAGATGCTACAATCTGAACTTTGCTAAGATGGATCCCATACAATATATCCACACTGTTGCCAGATTTCTGTGGCAGAGAAGGAATCTCCGTGATGAATATGACAGATGAGAAAAGGTTGTCATCTGAAAAGGACTGACTTAGAAAATCCCAGAGCCCTGAAACCCACAGCAACGTGATGGATCTGGCCCAGCTCTGAGCAGGAGGTCGGACCAGACAACTGCCAGAGTCCTGTCCAGGTACAACTTGCGAGTGGTTTTGGGTTTCAAGCAGGTACCCTCTCTCAAGGGTGAGAAGGGAGGGGAAAGCTTTCCCTTGTAACGCATGCAGGATTTCTGTGCGTTATAGGTGATCCTTAGCAACCAAAGAGATATATAACATTTATAACTCAATGACAGATCTGTGCTGCACAGTAAGCTGCCCAGGTGAACTCAAAACTTGTCACTGATTTTTGCACTCTCTTAATCTTCCTGTTTATTCTGTGCTTCATTAAAGTCAATCTCTGCTGGACAGACTGTCACTCAGGCTAGGCCTGTCCTGCTGTCTGCACTCCCTGGGGAGCACCCTTCATCCTGATAAATGGTCTATTAGGAGAGCACGTGTCAGAGAGAAACCCTCCGTGAAGCTAAATAGATTAGTCTCTTCCCTCTGAACAATCTCAGTGGAGTGGGGTAGGCACGATCGTTAAAGCGGATTTAGAATGAGAAGACACTTTTTCCTTAGGACAGGAAATTGCTCTGAGTTTAGAAAGGTACAGATTAGTTCTAATAAATGTAAAAAGGGAAAACTTCTCAGTATTAGCACTTGCCAGCACTGTTGATGGTCTTGAATCTGCTGAACTTTCTTATGGTGCCCTCCAGGGAATTAACGTGGAGACGGCCTTTCTCTGTGGAGGTTTTGTAATGCCTTTCTGTAACTACTGCAATTGCGAGCATGGAAAAGCAGTACTAAAAAGCATTTCATATTCTTGCAGTGCAGTTCAGCAGCTGGTTAGTCAGACCAGCATAATGACCAGCAAATCTCCAGCAAAGGAAGGGAATTTTTTGTTCTTACAGCTGTCCCGTCCCTTTAGCTGTGGCATTGTAAGTCATTGCTGTGCTGTCCTTGACACTCTAAACATATCATGGTAATGGCAAGGCCAAAAAATCCCTTACAAATGGAAAACCTTCTCTTGAAACAGGTTCTTCATGTTTAGAAATGTGACTTAATACGAGGTATCACACACCCAAATGCCACACACCAGGTTCATCATCTGGTGGTGCCCTGTCACAGGTTACCTCAGACTTGACCTGGGGAGGCAAAAAGGAGCTTGGATTGCTCCTGTTGGCTTCTTTGTGGAGTTCTGGAAACGCTAGGGAGAGGAGGATGAGCTCACTTGTTTCTGAGGTTAGTGGACACTTAGCAGAGGTTGGCTCTGTTCTCCTGCAGACCCTCAGAAGCAGCTTTGAACTCCCAAGGTTGCTGCTGCTTTCTTAAAAATAGATAAATAAATATTTTCTTCCTTCAGTGTATTTTCATCTTCCCTTTCTCTTTCTCTGCATTTAGTGAGTGGGTATGAAGGGAAAACTGATTCAGAGCTTTTCCCCACAAATATTTGTGTCCTGAGCAGCCATTTCCATTAGCAGCAAAAGTCTCATTTCTCTGGTCTTGAGCTCATTCGCTGCTCTGAGGGGGTCTGAGGTGTTGCAGGGGTGCCTGTGGGAAAGGGAGACCCTATGCGAAGAGTAGGCAGACGAGATCTTGGGGCTTCTTTTTTTGTTGCTTGCAGGAACTAACATGCAAAAGCTCAGATTTTTCACCCTTGTTGGAGCCAGTCCAACAGAAACATCTTGGTTCTGTTGGCACCAAAGAGGGTGGGAGGTCCTCATTGGTGACATTTGTACCAAAATGGGGCGGGAATGCTGCCAGAAGGCTCTTGTGTGAAGAGTGGCTATGGCCCAGGGAGAGGACAGAAAAGATTATGCTGAGAGAGGCTAATTTTAAACGAATTAAAGGAGATAAATTCAGATTTTCTGGTAGAGCATCTTTCAGGAAAAGAAATCAAATAAAATAACATAAAAGTAATAAACAGCACAATCAACGTTAGTTTTAATGAAAGACTAAGCAAATATTGTAGACTTTTTCATAATAGTAATAAAAAGCTACAAGTATCATAACAGTATGCACGTTGTAAACTCATGAAAACTCCTATGCAGTTATTGTTCCTAAACTGCATCTTGGTTTTTGCAGCAGGAATATATTCTCTGTCTGCCTGGGAAGATTTGGTCGACAATGACTGCAGTGCTGGGACAAAAGTTGAAAGAGGTAACGTGAGGGAAAGGGAGTTCTGGAAGACTCTTTTCAACTCTTTCTTTTGTTGTTATTTATTTAAATGCAAATCTTTCAGGAAAAAAAAAATAAATATTCAGTAGCCTTGGTGGATTCATGAATGCGAGGCTGAAGTTATAGAAATGGTGAGTCATACAGAAATCTGTCCAGGGAAACAAGGGGCTTCTGATACTTTGAAGTTAAAGGAAGAGCAGACTATAGCAAACTCTTAAAATAAGCCAAGGCCTACAGTGTATTTTAGTGTCTTTTAACAGTGTACTTCAAAAGTAATCTTTTAAAAATAAACTGTGTGTGAAAATATTCACTTTGGTCTTCTTCAGGCAGGGCTAAGCAGCACTGAGTTCAGCCAGCTGCAATCAGTGCAGCCTTCTGCTTTCAGAGCTGGGAATGACAAGTGCCTGTAAAGGCGCCGTGTGTTATTGCTGGCAAAGCAGTTTGTGACGAAGTCTGGGGCTGGGTCATCATGCACAACTGTGGTCGTGAGCCTGGGGTCTAGAAACATCATGCTGCTGTGAGTGCACTGTTTCGGACTCTGGTTTGTACCTGTGGAAGGAGCCCTCCCGGGGCTGTGATCGTCTCCCAGGGCTGGACGTGGTCTGATGCAAACAGGTGCAAAAGCTCATTTTCCCTTTCTGCCCCTTGGTAAATCAGTGTTTGTATAGTGTGGCTTTTGCTCCCTGGGCAAAAGCAAAAATGGGGCTGTTCCACGTGACTCCTGTGAAAATGGTACTAAACCTTCTGCAGCGCTGGGGGGGCCAGGGATCCCTTGTCAGTCCTGAAGAGGGTGTAGGAGTCAGCTCCTCCACCTGAACAACAGTATGGCATGCTATAAATATGTTAATTCTTTACTTTATTAAGGTTAAAACTTACTTGACCTATTTTAAAAATGTTGCTGTTTCCAGGGTATCAACAATAAAAATAATACCTGAAAGAGACCTACAGAAAAGCTTGGATGAATGTCATGTTATTTCATGGCTTTGTGTTTAAGCATCTTAATTACCACTTCTACTTACACTTAAAAGATTACCAACTAGAATGGGTTCAAAACTTTGTTTAAATGAAACCTATATAGCAAAAAAGAATTCACAGTAAACATCTTTGGGATGTAGGTAGAGATGACAAAAATATGTGGTTTGGTATTTATTGTGTATCGGTATTGTTATTCTTGTCTTTTTTTTAATGTTTCTACCATACCTCATTATGAGTTCATTACAAGGGCTTTGCCTTTACAGTATGACATGGGTAAGTTTGTTTAGCATTATTATTATTATTATATCATTTGCTTGTAAATGCTGCCTATTTTATTGATGAATTATAAATTTTTAGAAATATTGTTTAGAAAATAAATGTCAACAAATGTCTAGGATTTTTTCTGGTTTTACTCAGATCAGTTTAAATGAAACTGTTCAAATCTGAGATAAAATATAGGTTAGTAGAGTCTATATAACCTTAACAGTCATTTAGCACTGACTAGGACTGGCCAGAAAATTAGTATTTAGGGAGAGCTTCATATATTTTGGGATGAAAAATATCTCAGGTTTTTTTCACTGATTCTTGAGGAAAAAGAAATTCTGATGCAGTTGAGGACATGGAAGATGGATCTTCTACATCTAAGGATCAGGATTTTATATACATGTATATATTATATTTAGGGTTATATATTATTTAAGATATAACTCACTTTATAGCCTCAACTTTCACATCCCTCTTCAAAAGGGTATTTGGAATATTATTGTTGGCTTGTTTTCTTGTTTTCAGTTGGGAACAAGGTGCTACAAGGACTCAAGCTTGTGTCCTCAAGCTCAAGGTGTCCAGAGAAGGACTCGTGCAGGGGGACTCCCTTCTACACCCTAGGTCTGGACCAGCTGTACGCCATCCTCATCCCCAGCTATGTGCAGAGTAACAGGATGCTTTCCTGTGACTTGCTAATCCAGCTTGGGAGCCAGGCAAGGTGGGTATTTGCTGACAAGCTGCCTGGAAGGAAAAGAGAATCAGTTTTTCAAATATTGAAATTCATAAGAAGAAAGGGCTTGCCTCTTTTCCCTGCTCCCCCCTAACTAGATATAAAATAAAAATGTCTGGTCCTTCAGGAAACTGGTGCATTAGATAACAAGTAGGTAAGAATGAATTGTTCCTTTCAAGTCAGTTTTTAAAGGAGGAAAATACTTAGAAAGTGAATCTTGCATTCTAGATAACAGTAATTTTGTTTTATGCAGCTGGCAGTGAAGAGTCTAGTGTCAAAATGCAGTGGTACTTGTAAGTAGTAATCAATAAACATGAATTATTTAGGAGACGCAGGATAAAAATGGGGAAGTATTAAAACAGAATCAATCCCCTGTATAAGCACTAAGGAACGTGTATGAATTCCTAGCAAATTGATAGTGACGTCCGTTTGGAATTGCAGTTTACATGCATAAAAACAAAGTGTAAGTGAATATTTCATTATCTAAATGTAAATAAATTATACATGAATTTTAACTAAACTGCACGAACTAACTGTTAAGGATCAAGTGTCTTCAGTTAGAACATCTACAGTGTATAAAAGCAGACATGTCTGGCCAGATGGTGTGAGAATAAGAAGTGACCGCACTTCAAATAAATTGCAAGCACCTAGAAATCAGGTGAGGTCAGTCGGGGAGCAGAGGGATTCAGCTGACCACCATGTTTTAAAACAGCCTGGAAGGAAGAGATGAGCCAGTTTAGGAGTGACTGCTTTCCCCGGGCAACTGGTAGAGAGAAGGTTTTAACACCATTCCCCAAGGTGGAGAAAAAAATAATCTGTAATAGAAATGGCAACACACAAGAGACAGACCGATTCAGGCAATTTACTCTCCTAAACATCAAATGCTTTTTTGAGGCTATAAGTGATCATTCAAAAAATTATCTCGGCTTAAGCACCTGTGGCCAAACAAAACCAAGCAGAGAGGAGTCTCTGTGTTGGAGGGGCAGGGAGAAAGTCTCATTTAACACAGACACTGCGTTATTCACACTTTTTGCTTATTCTGTCTGCAGAGGTCAGGTCCCAACAGAGCTCTTGGATCCTGGAGAAGCCTGATGAGAGATGTCATGCCAAACCCACCGACTGAGGAGTCACCCCACAGAGAGGAAAAGGAGTACTAGTCCTCACATGTAAATGAAGTGAGGCAAGGCCCGAAAAATGCTTCAAAACAAGAGAAAAATTGAGACCAGGAACTAGGAGTGCCCAAAAGAGCACCTGGGGGAGCAAGCGCCTGTGGAATGCCAAACAGGTAACAGAGATAAGAAAGAGGGTAGAAATAATCCCTCTGAAAATACTAAAATGAGCTTCTTAACCTACAGTTGTGTCTCTGTAGTACGTCTGAATAGATACGGGGACAGGAAATGGTTATTTATAAGCTAAAGCAAAAATTAATATTAGGGAGGTTAATTTTTTTTTTAAAGCAATAAGTGACTTGCATAAAACAGGGAGTGAGATCATGACCCTGTTTAAGCCAGTGGCAAAATCCCTTTGACTTCAAGTCACAATCAAGACTTTTTACCCACAGTTCCTGGTCATTCCTCACCACGTCACATCAACACTACCTCCGTGTTAGAAGTCAACACTGGGCCTTCAGTTGTGTGCGAAGTTACATACGCACGTACGCAAGATGCTGTATGTTAAATGTACATGGCTGGCTCCTGTTTTGTTGTTGGGAAAACTGAGGCATGGGGAGCTGGAGACAGGACTAAGGCTCCTGACTTGCAGCCCAGCACTTTGTGGCTGGGAGAATGGTGCTTCCCTCTGCTCTGGGCGTTCCCCAAGAGCCCAAACTGCCCTAGGGACCACCTGGGAAAATGGGCCATTGCCTGTTCCTGGAAAGCTTGCACCAGTCAGAGCATGAGACCAGTACTGCCTTAAGCTCTGCAATGAGCAGAGGCTGATGAGAATGGCAGTCATGCATCTGGGGAAGCAGGAGCCCTGACAGCACGGTGATTGCCTTTAGCAGGCAGTGATGTACGCGTTCAGATGCAGCACAGGTATAAAAATACTAATCCATGTGATGCTCCCTCCTCCTGTCTGACAGGCATGCAAAAAGGCAGTAAGATAGTGTTCTGAGTGCTACACAGCAAATTACAGAGAAAGCCAGAATTCAGGCACGCCTCATTTTTAGTCTGTGTCCAACCCTACGAAGTGCTCAAAGTCTTTCTGCTGTTGTCACATACAAAAGGTAATTACATATTTGAAAATGTTTCCCTGCTAGTTGCTTGGAGAGCTATTAAAGAACCCACATGAGAGGGATGAACAGAACGAGACTGTAAGTTTCTTGTTGTTTAATAGAAATGTGGGACTGGTAAACTCCCCCATCACATGCAGGATTGGTGCTCTGAATCGCAGAAGAAGGAACTTCCATTGCTTTCAGGGTCTGCAAGATTAGCCCCCAGTTTGGAAAGGAAAAGCCTTACCTGACAGGCTTTTGAGGAATGTTCCTCTTTGAAGAAATAATTCAAACCACCAGTTCGTTCTAGAGCATTATTAGAGACCTTCATCCCTGTGCTACAGTTATTGGTTTCCTTGTGCATGGAGTGAATTAGTGCCGTGTTGCAGCTGGATTTCATGATTGTGTTATCCAGTCAGTAGTAAAATCCATTCATGTCAACTCTTTGAAATACCAACCTGTTGTAGATGCAATGTCATGTTTCATGGGAGCTGGTTACGTTATGAGAGAAAGAAAACGCTTGCATAGTAGGCTATTTAGCTCTTCTTTGAAACTGAACTTTTAGACAAGCAGGAGGAGGTAAAAAGCAAAAAAAAAAAAAAATCCTGAAAAATCTCTGAATGGGTGGAAGTTTCAGAAAATTACTGATTACTTAACCATATTATTTGCCTCAAAGGCAAAAACATCCTGTGCCCCTGCTCTGCTGTTACCCTGCTGGAGTCGATCAATTTAACAAAGTTGTTTAAGCAAAGAATCAAGCCCGCTTGTATGAGGCTCCCCACTGGCCATTGGGTGTTGCAGAGGCAGGGGAAGCACGTGTCTGCTTCCCCTGCCCGCCTGGTTCTAACCCTCACCCACCACCACCTTGCACCTGTATGTACGTGTTTTGCTGAAGAGACAAAATATGTGCTTCTTGTGTTCTAGCTCCACTAAAGTTTAAATTCACAAACTTAAAGTTCCTTCTCCTTTTATTTTCTTAGCTTCCTCTCCTGTGACACTTAAAAAATGTCTTGTGCTATAATCATGAGTAAAAGCAGCACATTGATACCTCTTTCAAACCTATGTATGATCTAAAAGGCAAGCTCATGTATAATGTTTTCCAAATGAACTTGGTTAAAATTTCAAAAGCATAGATGGATGGAGAGCGGGGATTTCCAGCATAAGAAAAGTAGAAACTGCTTATCTTAACATATCCTATAAAATTCTGTTGATTGCCAGCTTCAGGTGATGTGCCTTATTAAAGCACCAAAAACCTTTCCAGACTCATTGCAGCAAAAGCAAGGTTCTTCGACAGCGGTCTTCATCCATTAGCACAGCGAAATGATCACCAATTCTTACATGAGTAACAGAAAGGTTAAGTCAAAGATCTTCAAAAGGAGAACTTTTTTAGCCACAAGCAACAAAAGGAGGGGAAAAACAGGACTGCAGAAAGTTGTATACAAGGAAGCCATTTAATGCAGATTTGCCATAAGGCAAGATAATAACGCTTGAACGTTATGAACTGCAGAAACTCCATGAACACATTATATTTTAAACACTTAATCTGTTTTACAAACTATGTACATTCTTCTGCTAAATAAGATGAATTGGGATTCAAGAAGCAGCACATCCTGACAAATCTCCTCCTAAAGGCATCCATTAATATAAATCAACAGTAGCAATTTTGTTTGATCATTTATTTGCAAGAATCATTAAGGTTTATTAGCATAATTATTCCCTGTGGGACTTCATGTCATATAAATGAAAAATGGCATTATCAATATTTAAAAGATAAGTGCGTAACGTTCAGAGTACTTAAACAGTACTCTGCAGGTGGTGTCCAGCTGTAGCAAATTAGATTAGGTTTGATTTCTAAATTGTAGAAATATAATTTTAGTGCAACTGTTTATTTCAAAGCTACATTTGCTCATTGTGCACACCCAAACTCTGTATTTACTCATTACAGTACTGTGTGTATATTGTTCTCTGATTTTAAGTAAGCAATTTGTCTGAAGATATCAAATGGGAAGCTAACGTTGCTTACTGGTGGAAGTGCTTTTATAATCTTGTCTTTTGTCTTTTTCCAGAGATTTTTGTTCTATACAATGACTTGACTTTTTTTTGTTGAAATGAGAGGACTTTCTCCCTCAGCCTCCTATCTCCTCCCAAGGAAAATCATGCTTACGGTGTCATTAGATCTCCTTCTCTACAGAGACGGGCCCTTCTTTCCTGCAGTAGCTCCGAGACCCAAATCAGCTGTTGCTGCTGTACCAACTCTGTGATCATCCCAGTCCTAAGAAGGAGCTTGGCGTACGCGAGCGCTGTGTGAAGCAGGCATGGGGATGGGTGCTTGGCAAAGCCATTTGGGTAAGATTGCGCTGGTCCTGCCCCTGAGCGGGCAGCTCCCACGCTCCTAGCCCGCCGGGCAGGCACTTCCAGCTTTCCAAAGGCTGCTGAGGACGTCAGAGTTAAGAAAAGAGTATATGGGAATGTAATTATCACAATTTGAGGGAGGTCAGATGAGTGAACTGCCTGCTTGTCATCTGTTTAGGGGAACCGCTGTGCATCCCTGGTTCCCCTCGCTGCTGCAAGAGCTGAGTGGCAGGTGTGAGCAGGAGCACACAGTGCTTTGGGGAAGAGTTTCCAAAGGTTCCCGCGGAGATGAGTTACCATCTGGGCACTGCTCCGAGTGAAAGCCTTTGATTGAGGGAAGGGACTAGTGAGAGTCCAGGTGCGGGGCGCCAGAGTAAACACCCAGCTTTTGGGCGGCAGATCCAGGGTGCACAAAGCAGCGTGGTGTGCGGCAGGGAGCCTGGGCACTGAGCTGCAGCCACCCAAGAAAGCCTCTCGAGCCCTCTCCACGGCTGCTGGCACTGCTGTGAGCCCCCCGCATCGGTGTGCCCTCTTGACGTACCTGGCATGCAGGGTCCCAGCAAACGAATCGTGCTGAGAGGTGAGAGACTGGGAACGCCTGGCAGCCAGAAACCTGTGGGCTTTGTCTGCTCCGTAGCAATACACAGGCAATTCCCCACCTTGCCGGTGAATTTTTTTTTTTGAGCACAAAATTGCCTTTTTATCAGCAGTGAAATGTATCATTAACCACTGTGTGCTCTTCTCCTCTCTAAAGGCTGTTGAATAAAACATCAGGGATTTTACTAAAACTGCCCCAGGACTCCTCCAGACACATCCCCGTGCAGGGCAGGGAAGCGGAGCCTTGGCCAGCCCGGGGCTCGTGGCGGGGCTCTGCGGAGGCTGACAGGCGGCATGAAGTGCTGCTGCAAGAGATGGACGCAGGCAGTAAAATTATTTTCACATTGCTCCCAGCCCTTTCTGGGACTGATGTTTGTTTTCTGTTATTGCCCTTCAATTGCCCTTTCCATTGGCTGGCTTAAGGTTATGGTTACGGATTAGTTTGTTAAATATGCTGTTGTTTGCAAATGGCATCTTTCTTCTTAGTTCTCCGCTCTCTGCTAAGCTCTCCTTTGGAGCTGCTCAGTTTTTTAATTATTCACAGATGTTAAACTGAACTCTTTGGAATTAATTGCGTTCGGTGGTATCTTGCAGCAATGAAAGGGGTGTGCAAAGGGGTCTTCTAAGCATGTTTCTTGGTGCTCTCTTTTGCACTCAAGTTAGAATATATGCTAACACCTGGACTTGGTGATTCCAAGGGAGCAGGCAGCCCTGGAAGCGTATGCCATCTCACCCTTTTACTTAGTGTATACATTTCTATGGGTGCTGCTATAGGGAGGAGAAGAGTAAAACTTAGTATTTAACAGTTTTTTCTCAGTATCTCATTCGGTCTTGGAAATTATGAATCTTCCTTCCAGAGGTGTACATTCTGATGGCATCTCATAGAAAATACTGAAAAAGAAACTGTGACCTGGTCAAGTGCTTAAATGATGGCCAAAATCGGCCAAGGTGATGCTGATCGCTGGGCTGGGGGTAATGACTGGTCTCCCTCTGAGACACTCCCTTTGCCCCATTCAGTCGGGCACTTTGGCAGATGGGCTCCTTGCAGGCTGGTTACTCAAATGCCTCCTCTAAACTCTGCACAGGAAAGACAAAGATAGGATAGAGTAGGAAAAAAATTAAGTCTGGTATTTAATCTCTCTGCTTCCACATTAAAAGCTACAAAAGGAGCTTGCTATCTTAAGGGGCACTTTTTGACAAATAATTGAATCAGAGTTCACATGTAAAGATCTGATTAAACTAGATATCACTTTTATGAGAAGCTTTTACAAACAGAACTTTCATACTCATAAACATTTAGATTCTCAAGTAAAAATCATTACTGTTCATTTTCTTCAGAAAGAACTCAGTCCTTCTGCTTGAACTTAAGATCTCCATTCTTTTCCACAGGGGACAGGACTTTGCTTATGATAGGTAAGTGGATAAAGCTCTTGCTGCACAAACCAGCAGAGTGGTTTTACAACATTCTTTGCATAGAAGAATTATATTTGCTCTGCCTAGAACATTTGCTTAAAAAAAATGATTACAGGTGAAGCAGGAAGACTGGTAATTGCAACTTGTATTCTCCCCAGTGTTTGCTAGTTGGATTAAAAAGAGCATGGTGGACATGACTCTCTAATTGTTTTTTAATCACTTAATGCTAGCAAATTTGTGCCAAATGCACAGGAGAAATGCCCTGTTCCATAACCCAAACAGATCTACTAGCCAGGCAGCCAGTTGGCAAGAAAGCTCAGACTTCACTGTGTGCTATAAAAGCTCATTTCCCAGCTCACTGAGCAGATGTTGGATGTTGTACAAACCCTGGCTGATGCTGACGGTGTAATTGCTGCCTCTTTTCAGGTTACCTAGAAGAAGCAGTTGAACTGCAATACAGATTAAAGTAGGGAAATATTGAGAAACTATAGAATATATAGGACATTTGCAAATTACTAAACAATGTAAATAATGTTGATTGATGGGAGAGATGTAGAAAGCCACTTGGTATTGGTTGGAGTGATAGGAATGGGACAGAAACTGCAGAGAAACAGAAGCACCCAAAGAAAATATGAATGAAACAGTTAGAGAACGTAAGGCAGTCTTCCCACCTTGACCCTGAACAAATCCTGAAAGGCTGACTGCTGGCTGGAGAGAGACTTGAAAACAAGTGATGAAATAGTGTCCTAATTCCCTACTTTTGTTTTACAGCATCAAATGAGTCTGGGCTGCACATTTCAAGAAGCACTTATGTTTTCTGGCACTGCTGATGTGGACACAAAGAAATGACAAGGATTGCGTGGAGGTAAGAGATTGTGGGATGAAAAATTATTTTGACAACAACAAGCCTGGAAGGGACAGTCTGATCCTTCTGCCTGCACTGGAGCAGAATCTAGTGTAGTTGCACTGCACTACAATTTTTATTTTTAAAGATCCTCTCTACAAAGTACCTAAGGAGTCTGTTTTGGTGTTATCGTGCCCTTTTAACTAGAGCAACAATTACTTCATGTCCAACCTTCTGTAACAAACATAGGAGTGTGATGTCACTGTGGAGTAAAATTCATCTGTTGTCTTCAGAATTTAGGTATTCAGTTGTTAAAAACAGTGTGTCTCATCAGAAGAGCAGGTAAGTGCTTTATAAACTTGAATAAATCAGTAATAGATATTAATAGGAAATGTTAAGAACTCTGAGTTTACCCAGAAATGCCTGCTATATGATGCTGTGGTTGTAAATTCATTCTAATAGTTTTAGTTATGTCAGCCTTTAGATGCACAGCTCGCAGCTTCTTGACCGGTAAGACTGAGCAGAGATGGAAGCCCAAAAACAAAGCAAAGAACATGGTGCCCCTAAAAGACTAATTTCTGTTCATGTCCATTGCACAGACATCCTTTCTGGCCTGAGACACTTCACTTCCTCTCTTTATTTTTTTGAAAACTGAATACTGCAGCTAAATATTTATTAAAACCACATTTCTATCATCAGGAACAGTTGTATTTTTGTTGAACACATTTGAAGCAGTGAGTACTTTTGTTCCTTTTAATATTTTTGTTTACAGTCCATAATGTCATAAGTAAAAGATTGCTTCTGCCTACTGCTGCCATGGGACATATTTTCCCTACTGCTGCAGGATAATCTAAAAAAAAAAAAAAGTGCTAAGATTTTCTTGACAGTGATAGCCCCTTAGCTGCTAAATCTGCTATCCCATCCATCACTAATCTCAAGCAAAGCAAGCATTAGTTTCTCTGTGACTTATCTAGGTCTTTAGTAGATCAATAGCACAGCTCAGATGTTTCAGACTCTTCCCTGTTAATTCACATTTATCTTTTCATCCAAAGAAGGTAAATTACCTCACAGAGAAGCTGTGTTATCCCCAGTAGCGGTTTATAATGTTGCGAAGTCAGCATGACCCACATATCTTATCTCAGCTGGAACGCATTTGTCACTGTCTCGTGTTATGATCATCTGGTAAAACGCCCTACAAAAGAGGTAAACCTGCAAAATGGCTTCACCATTTTCATTAAATGACCTTTTCTGCTCTGTGCTCTTGCATCACCTCCAATTTAAAGTGCTAGAATAAAGGGAACTTTCTTTTTCCCTTTAATGCTCCATTTCATCATTTTTATCATTACCAAAATTTCAGTTCCTCAGCAGTCTTCATGTCTGCTGCCAGGAGTTGATCAGTAGGTGGTGATACTGAGGCTGAGAACGGAATCATTTATTAATATGCTGTGTTAAGCCTGAGAAAGGACTGCTGAGTTTAACTCTCCGTTTGTAGAGTGGGCTGCTGGCTACCTGGAGCTTTTCAGGCCCTGGGAGTGTTTAAAGCTGTCAGGGGAAAGGAACGAGGAGCGGGTCACTGGCCAGTAAGCTGTAACCGGGCTGCTGCAAGAAGAAATGCTGTATGAAATGAGAGTTTGATAGCGATGATGCAGCCGGGACTCATTCCTTTCCAAATTATAGTAAAGTAGGTATTTCATTATCTGTTACTCTAAAAACCTTATAAGTTATATTATAGAAAGAAAACTTAAATAGAAACACACTTGACTCTTAAGGAGTCTGACCCAGATGGTTGCGAAAAACAGTCCATTTTTATTCTCTTCCTTCAGATGAGCTGAGCAGCTCTGCCTGGACTCGATTCTGTTCTGCCAGTGTTAAATTCTTACGTCTTTAACACCAAAATTAGTTGGTGCCACCAAGGAGATCTGCTTTTTGACATGAGGAAAAGGCAGGTCTGTTTTCTACATGGTGCTTGATTTCTTCTCAAATAAGATGGTACGAGGGGGGGCCCTCCATGGCGCAGCAAACAGCTGTGACCAGGAGCAGCAGCAATAGCAGATGCTTCCCTGCAGCTGGAGGTGGACTGTCCAGCTGAGATGACAGTGGTGAGGAGCACGGGATGCACTAGGAGGACACAGGACAGAAACACTTGCCCAGGTGCGAGTGCGCTGCCCGTGTCCCTGCACCCCCAGCAAGTTTGCAGGTGTCCAAGGAGGGAGGTGCAGTCAGTGCCCAGGGCAGGGGCACACCTTTAATTATTCAATTTAGTGGAAGGAGCAGGGCAAGGGTATATTGGGTGTTTCTGTGGAGTTTCTGGAGTATTTTTCCCTCCCTGTTCTCTACACGGGGTGACTGTACGTGCTGAAAGGTTACGTGCCTTTCTTTGGAAATCTGCACACACAGTATGTTCACTGAACTATCCCTGTGGCTTAATTTATGTTGGGGAAAACAAGCAGGGCATTAAAGGTAAGAGTTTCTGAGCACAAACTGCTATAAGGTATCGAGGATAAGGGAAGTCTCTGGTTGCATTTTTTTCTTCTTTGCATTTTAAACACACTGCAGCAAATCTTGAATGTATGGGAAATAAAAGAACAATGAGGCACCGAGGACTGGAAACCTCAAAATATTTTCCCTGTGGTATCTAACTGGATGTTAGTGCCGTGTTCTGTCCCTTCTGTGAGAAATACACTGCTCACAAATACTGTTTACATGCAAATATGAGCCACCTCTTAATTTTAAAAAGAACTTTGTGAATGGACTTGTTGGTCCCTGATATATGTGTGATTTTTCAAGCATTTTTACTCCCACTTTTCTTTCTGAATGCCTTGCTGTCCTGGAGACTGACTCGAGGTAATATACTTCTGTTCTCATTTTAGAGTGCTGCTGGTCGAAAATGAGGACATCATGTGAGCAAAGATGAAATTTTACAGCTGAAGGTTATTTGCTGTTTCCAGAAGTGAGGTGAGGGGACCTGGTTTTGTCATTTCCTTTGGTAAGAAAGAAAAATCCATTTATTTCCAGTGAGGCGCATAGCTGTTTGCTCAGGAGAAGGGGCGGCAAAGCTCTTTTACACCTTTAGCTCCCCCCAGCACCTCCAGACCTTGAGCCCTGAAATTCAGTGCTCTGCCAGAGTAGTTAAAAGCTTCCTTCTTCCTCCCAACCTTGGAATCATTGGGGGACAGGGGTTTTTGAAAATTACGTGTTTTCTTGCCTGCTGTTAGATTTTTTTATTTTTTTCAGCAAGAGCTGTAGCAGTTCCACCACTTGGAAAGAAGAAGCAGGGAAAGTGTAGGATCTTTTTTTGCCGCATCTCTCTCTGCTTGTATCAGTGCAGTTAAAGACATGGTCTCCTATACTTTGCTCCCATCCCTCCCTCTCCCCCCCCAGGCACTGTGGGAAAACATTTTTCTCATGAAAAGGGTAAAGAATAACCAAAGCTTCAGAAAGAACTCCACTCATTTGGGAGATCTTTTTTTTTTTTTAAAGAGTAGGAACTGATTTAAAGTAATGAGTGTTCCCATCCCGTATATAGATATATAGGGTATATAGACATAGGCATGGCTAGCACAGGATCAATAGAAACACAAATCTAATTCTGAGGTGTTCTTTTCTTAAGCTTTATTCATTTTAATTAGTTTTATAACGTCGATGAGACTAACGAATTTTAAATACCCCTTTAAATAACCTTAAATGTCTTCAGTTTCACGTAGCTATGTAGAAATGAAAATAAAGGTGAGAAATGTGGTGAAACTGT
>KZ505664.1:1016026-1030709 GCA_002844005.1 Limosa lapponica baueri | reverse complement strand
TCTATCATTCTTCTTGGGGAAGCATATCCTCACCTTCAGACTAGCTGTACCTGCCACGGGCAGCTGAATCTGCCACACAAATACTACACAAATGGCCCAAATGAGGTTTTCCTCATTCATTCAACAAAAGGCTTGTGTGAAGCGGCCTGATTATATACATTGAGCACGTCTGAGCTTTAGCTGCCTCTCCCCTGGGCCTTCTGCCTGAAGCTGTAAAAGGGCAGAGTTAGCACAGGTCTCTTTCAGGTTCTTTCTGGTCTTTTCTGAAAGAACTAGCAGTATCCTCCTTCTGTGAGTAAATAACATTTCTTTATGAGAAAAGTTAAGTGGCTTCCTCTACTAACTGCAGTTCTGATACAGTATTCATAATTTGTCTAAAATATAGCCAGCGAAGTTTTGTGACGTTTATCTGAGACTATGGTTTTGGTTCACAGCCAAACAGAACTACTGCTCTTTGACACCCGTTCCAGCGAATTCCTGTTCCAGAGGACAATAAGCAACCTCACGTATAGAGGATATTTTGAGTGAATGCTGTATTTTTTTCATTCTCAAAATAAACTTGAAGAGCTGTAAAAGTCAGCCAAAGGCTATGCTGGAACTGCTTCTGTTAGACGAACCCCCACGATCTCCTCTGCATCCTGTTACTGCTAGAAAAGTCCTCTTACACTGGAAATGCATGAGCAGCCCCAGTTCCTCTTCCTCTAATTACTGCTCCTCCTTTGTCCTGTGTTGGAGAGGTATTCCACATTCAAGGGTACATTTCCATATTCCCAGTTCTTAGGACAAGTATGTGTATTTTGTTATGTGAAGTTGCCACTTGATACAGAATTATGTTTCCTCTGGGGGGGCTCAACAGCTTCAAGAGTGTTTACAAAATGTCTGGTGATCACTGCAGCGCAAAGGGCAAATCAAATGTTCTATTTTCTTATCTCAAAGGCCGGCCCTTCTAATGTGCTTCTGCTCAACAAGTCTGTGCACTGCTTGCTTTAGCTCTCTTATAGCTTTGGTGTGAGAGCACAAAAAGAAGCGCATTAACGCCATTCCAAAATGAATCCCATCAGATTCAGCAGAAAAAGCCATTAGAGATGAACCACTCTATGGTGCTAAGCTCCTACCTCAACAACTGTGAAGCCCACAGCTCCGCATGTGTCTTGTGCAGCCTCGGAAGGAAAACTGACACAAATGCTAGTGTGCGATGCCAAGCAGTCGGTAAGTGAGAGGTGTGATGGAATAATAAGACGTAAACGCATCAGTAAGTGGAAAATTGTTTGATTTGGGCAACATCTCTCAGAATACAATCCTCTCACTTTCATTTGCTTCTATGTAAACCCACAGGTTCTTTCCATTTGTACCATCAAAGCTCATTTGACAGCTCTATGCTGAAAAAATATTTTGAGAAATGTAAGGTATTTTACCCACTCTGCAGTGTCTGAGGTTTCTCTTTCCAAGTCCCTCCTTGGGACAGCAGTACAGCTTTATCAAATATGACATTTTTAGCTATGTTTTATCTGAAGTATTAATCCACTTCTCCACATTTCTAGGAAAGCTGTATCACTATTTGTTCAGCATGAATTGCCAGCAAGTATTTACCTATCCCCTACTCAGTTGCAGCTTCAGCTGCTAAAGAAACAGAAAGGCAGTAGCTCCTTCCCTCCCTTTTTTTAAAATGAATGTAGAATCAAATGATTTTCAAAATAAGTTTAGCTGCAGGCGCGGTGTGGATGCAAACACCCATACAGCCATGTAGGTGTTACTACATTGTCCGTGATTCAAAGTATGTCTGATATTCCAAGAATTGGAAAAGGATGCAGATCAACTCCCCTCCTTTGATCTCGTAAATTCACACCTAGCGTAAGTACTCTCTCTCTTTTTTTTTCTTTTTGTCTGACACACGAGGAGACCTGTACCTGGGCAGAGTTGTACATATATAGAACACCTAACAATATAAATAAAAATACACCATGTTAATAGAGAAGGCCACGCTTTGAGAATCCAGGAAGAATGTAGTTCTCACTCCTGAGAGGACGCACTGTTACAGCTGCTGAGACAAGTAATACACTGAGGGGAAGAAACCAAAGAAATATTTCACATGCTAAATGGATTCTACTGACACAGCACCAAAGGGAGTTGCTGTTATTACCTGAACGGTTTTTGTTCTTGAACAAATAGATAGTCTCGGTCCTAAAGCTTGGCAGTAGCAACCCTTCACCATGACAGGCTGTGTTCGAAGTTAGGAATGAGTTAATTCAAAAGAGGATCAGCCTTTGCTATAAAGCAGAATGTTGGCAATATGCACCAATAAAGGTGAGGCTGCCGCTCCCCTGCATTGAGACCTCCCAGTCTTGGGGCTCTGGTTTACGTGATGCCTTTACTCCACAACAGACACGTTTAGCTAGAGGTTGTTAACTGAAATATAACAGCACTCAGGTTCTTACCTTTTGTCTCTTTAAAATATCAATTAACTTTAACTGCTTTTTAAAACCTGTCATTAGCTCTCCTTTTTGTTTCTGCAGTTTCTTGTTTTCCATTTTTAATTCTTCAATTGTTTTGAGTTCCTGGTTAGCTACATCCTACCATGGGAAGAAAAGGAGAAATGCATTATTGACGACAGTGGTGCTTTAACCAATGAAACTTGGCATTACATAACAAAATGACAAACAGTACCCACAAGTGACATTTCTGAAAAGAAATGGGATTAATCAAAATATTCCCACATCAAAACTCATGGTTTGCCATGTATGCCTAATACACGTGTATGTATTCAGTGTGTATGTGTACTTCTTCCTTTTTCTTAACACATCTGATTTGCACAAAAATGTGGAAAATCAGAAAGGCTTCATTCTGTACGTTTCTTCTACTGCCTAAGTCGCGGTAGGGTCGTCTGAGATACTGTACCAAGCTCTTTGGTGACTTGCTCTAAGTGAAATTTGGGACTGTCTGTAAGACACACCACACTTCCAAACTGATCAAGCCTTTTGTCTCGTTCTAGCATTCCTGAGTTTTCCGAAGCCGCCTTACCTTGGTACTTTGCTTCAGTTTATTCAGCTCCACTTTATGCCTTTCTGCTTCTTCCAGGGCCCTGTTTAAGCGAACCTCTATTGCACTCTGACTGGCTGTGGCCTGCTTTTGTACACGCTTTAGATTCTCCAATTCCTATTTAAGAAGCAAAGGATAAAAACAAACATAGTGAATAACAGTATTTTAATGAATCCCATATAGACAACACATTTACAGCAGATCTCAGCCTTGAAAACTGAAGAGTCTGTGGACTTCTTTGGCCTGCAGATAGTATCTGCCTCAAAGACCATGAATTCCCCTGTTAAAACATCCCCTTCTCCTTTGAAATCTTGACAAGGGATCTTTCTCATCTTTGTTTTAAACTTATCTCAGAATAATTGCACATCTGATCATGTCAGATCACAGGATTGCCTGAAAATCCTCATATGCTTAGTTGGAAAAAGAGAAAAAAACATCGGTATGTCCACTTTGTGGCAGAGTTTGGAAGGGTGTATTCCCAGCTGCTTCTTCCCACCTGTTCTTTTACCTCTTTTCCCCAGAGATTACTACATGCAATTACCAACAAAATGTTAAAACAGCCTACTGAAGATGGCTGAGGGTAGTAACTATTTCATCTAGCAGAAAATAGCTCATCAAGTGTTTATGGCAACAATCAAACCAGCTCCCTCTTATCTCTGATGATAGTATTTCATAGTGCAGTGAGTGGGGAAAGGAGAAAAAAAGACCAAGATGAGGAACAGAATAATGAGATTGAAGATCAGGGAATATAGATAAAAAACAAAGTAGAAGAAATAAACAATTCCGGAAGAAAGAGCACATCTTGTCATTTGTGAAAACAAAATAGACTTTTTTAAAAAAGACTATCAAACTTTTAGGGCACAGAAAGATTCTTTTAACTAAATCAGGGTAGAGAAAGGGCTTACGGTCAACCTTTTACCCTCAGACTGCCTTATTTCTGAGTAAGTGTTCTATTTTCTCAATTCCACACTAGCTCTTGTCGTGGTCACTTCTAATTTCCACATCATTTATCCAAGAAATACATACTAATTGACAAGTGTGTGCAGCAGAGACGTTATGGTGAAGTTATGACTGGAACAGGTATTTCTGAGAAACTTTGAATCTTCTTGGAAAAGGAGAGTAAGATGCATCTCGCTAATCCTCCAAAATTCTGTTGGTGAGTGTACCTCCTCCAAGAGTTCACAAAACCAGATGTTGCTTCAACATTTTTGTTTTGTTGCTAACGCGTCCCTCTGATTGATTAAACAAAGATGGGTAAACGCCTGGCTGGTGGGGCGGCCAGAGCCCCCCCCGGAACACGTGCACATGCATCAGCAGGGAACGCAAATTCGTTTGCTGGACGCTGCCCCTGTGTTTCCACAGAAAACAACCTGCACAGCACGCAGACCTCTTCGTCTTGATCAAGATGATGGAGCTGTGAGTATGGTCAGCTAAATTTTTCATGTTATGTATTTTATTTTGCATTAATATGAAAAGCTTTGGAATGTAGCCTTTCAAGCATTTAATGACCAAAAAAAAGGTCTGCATGCAATGCAAATTATATATCAGCTAATGATATCGCTTAATGAAAGAATTCTAATAATTCTTTTAGGGCTTTTTGACATTTACTGTCATGCATAATACCTTAACAAGGATGTTTTTCCAAGTCATCCAGTGAGGGTATATTGTTAAATACATTCAACTCCAAGTTTTTCATCTTAAAAATGTCTGAAATAAGTATTTTATTTTGTAAGTAGGAAAGGTTTCTGCCAGTTCTTCAATACTTTAAGTAAAAGCTGGATTAATTTTCTCATATAATGTTTCTCTAAGAGGGGAAAAAACATACTGTGTTATAAAACTGCATCCTGTTTTAATCTCTGGATTTTCTCCACTGTTCCGGCATGGCTGAGGCACTTGGATATCGGTAGGGGGTGTGATAGCAGGGACCTCATCTGTGAGTAACTCTCCCGGCAGGCTTGCCTTCCCCCCAGTAGCAGCCATACACACCCCCTTTAGGAAGCTCAGCAACACCTGTCCACCCCAAAAGCATTTGCGAGATAATGTTCGCTTAACATCAAGCCCTTCTTCAAGGTAAAGTAGAAAATCCCTGCGCAAAGCCTGAAAAGGAATAAGAGCACAATTTTGGTGTTTCCCTGACTTTTATCCAACATTACAGCTAAACTGAATTAACAAGTGAGAGAGAATGTTTATCATTTATTAGATCAACTAGATGGAAAAAAAAGAGAAATGCTGGAAGTTTTGGGGAGCATCAGAATTTAGCTGCTGCCTGATGTGAGTATTCCAGCAGAAATGCTCACAGAGACCAAACACCAAAAGAATGAAATGTAAAAATAACAAACTAATTACCATTTTTCAGGGAAGTTGTGAAAACCAGGGGAGAATCTTTGCCTAGGCACATACAAAAAAAGTAGCTGGGGGATTAATGAAATCGCGTAAATTGTTGAAAATCTAAGGAGTCTTGGGAAAGCATGTATCACAACTTAAATCTTCTATCACTTATGTTGCAACAGAAATCACAACAAAAGCAATAAAAGCCAAAAAAATTAGAAGTTACATTTGTGCTATCTCAACCATACAGAAAACTTTTTCTAGACTGAAAGTATTAAGTCTTGAGAGTTTGGTGTACAAATTCAGGCCTGTATTTACAGGAAATTTTTTTAAAGACATGTCTAGAATTAATCTACAACTACATTAATTGTACAGTGTTGAAGAATACTTCATACCTAAAGAATAGAACAGTTTGTAGACTGCTAAGTCCATAAGAGATCTAAGCAATTACTGCAAAATTATTATATAGAAAAAATATGTAAAATAACTTCTGAATTAGCAGAGAACCATTCATTACGTTTACCTGCCTTTTTTGCCTTTTCAATATCGTAAAGAACTACCACTATCTGTCATGATCACATCAAACCTTGAGAAATTCCATAAAACACAACCTATTAGGAATAATTCAAGCAGCTGAGGATGGTAGATCCAGCGCAAAGACGATTGAGGCAAGTGACTATATTTCGGCTATGGTAGCTGTAGAGCAGAAGTGAATAAACTTTTCATTACAACAGACATCGAAACACTGAGATAAACTTTCTGTGACTGTGTACAAGAACCAGTGCAGACCGTCTAAGGAAATTATGGAAATTGCCATCACGGAAGGCTTTACGTACAGGTTAAACTTACGTCCAGGATGGTTTGGATATAATCTATCCTGTCTTGGTTTCAGAGAATGGACTAAATGACTTTCTAAGTCTCTGAGCCCTGTTCACTGTGAGCCAATGGGTAGTATGGGTACTGCTACTCAATACTTTTCCTGATGGAATGAACAATCAGGGTACATATTTAAGGGAACTTAAAGCCTCCAAGTATGTGCACAAAAAGGACACACAAACTTAGAACATTTTCATTGTAAAATGCCAGAACTACGTACCGTTAAGATGAAAGCATGCCTATAGAAATGCAGAGTATGATTTAATGAAAGTACAATGAGCTGAGTTGTGTTCTGTTTTCCCCAAAACTTTAGTGAAACATTCTCCTGGTTATATTACATGTACTACACAGTACTATATGTATTACATGATTTTGAAGTCAACCCTTCTAGCTCTGAGTAATTAAAGAAAAACATATGCTGCTCTTAGATTAAGTTCCAAACAAACAAAACTGTGTGTGCAGGCCATCTGCTACAATGAGGCACGTACACAATTTTGCGTATGTGGCTACAGCAGGAGCCACGTTGATTTTGATTCATCCAAATTGGAGTGGCTGGTTTTCAAACAGTCCATTTCCAAACACAAAGACACATCCTTTCCTCTGCCTCCAGAACATACTCGGATAAGCTGCAGGTTGCTTTTTTTATAAAATGTCCACCAGGTTCTATAGTTTGCAGTAAAACTCCTATAACCAGAAGTAATTTTTAACAATTCTAATTAAAACCAGAAAAATAAAGTTTCCCTGTATTTTTCAAGATTCTTTTGTGAATTTGACAGCAGTTTCTGAAAAGGTTGTTTTGTCTCTTGCAGGTTTTTTACACAAGAGTTTTAACTTTAAAATGCAGAAATATATGATTGTAGAACCAGAAGAAAAGCCATTAGCAAAATGTATTATTTCTTCCTTTAAAAAGGTTATTAGACCATTAAAAAATACAACTCCTCAAACTATTATCAGGGGTTGGAATGCTAATGGGATCACTGCATAAGAATCTATCAAACTAGGGTACAAATGGTGATTTTCATGCACTTTTCCCCTTTTGTGAGATAAATAAGACTAATATTTACAATACCTTTTCTAGCGCAATGACCTCGTGTTGTAACTCTTCACTTTTTTTGTTTGCTTCTTGTGACAACATTTTGTACTTTTCAGTCTGAGAACGTTGCATACCGATTGTTCGTTGCAGTCTGGCATTTTCTTCTTCCATATCTTTAAGCCGAGATTTTAAATTCTGATTTTCATCATCCTGTTTGAGAGTAATTAGCAAAAAACCCCAGCTAAATTATTGCAAGGAAGCAGTAGAATAATGTGATAGTAATGATTTCTAAATAAAAGGCAGTAAAAATATACAGATTATAGATACAGATATAATAATTTTTTTAAATTAAAAAAACATTTCTAAATGTGTAGTTCCTTCATGATGGATTTCACAAGAATTTTAAGAAAGGAAACCACTATGACAAACTAAGAAAACAAAACACCAATTTGCCAGTAACCCTTTTCTCATTTAATTTTCTGCAGTCTTTTACTTGTAACTGAGCTGCAGCAGTATGTAAAACATGTAATTTCTCATAGATATTTTGTGACATTTTTGTGAGAATAGCTAAATGCACACATTAGGAAAAATTCTGGGAAAAAGAGGAGAATATAATTACCGATAAATCAAACCATTATGTTTTAGGAGATTATCTGGTTTTGACTTAAAAGCAAGCTCTAATGATCCAGGATACATCAAGTATTCAAATTCAAGATTCTCTTAACATCAAGTGAATCCTGTATTAGCTTCATGACCTACTGGTAATTACAACTCACATTAAGCATTACAATTTCAAGGCATTTTTCTTCTATAACCTTTTAAACATTATGAGTGAATACTAATGTAGGTTATTTCAGATCCATTATGCTCTTCATTTCTTTAAGAAAAATAAATCAAGGCACATACAGAAATGAAGGTCCTACGAAAACAAGTCTTTCTCTCTTGTCCTCTCAGCCCCTAGGAATACATGTTTCTCACCTGGGAAATATTTGTGCTTTACCCTAAGTTTCGAGTAACCGCATGCACCTCAGAAACTCTCACTTCTTTATAGTTAAAACAGATTTACTTTTTCCTTACAATAATTGGACTGTGAATTAGAACAAAACCCAGAATCTATCTAAGGCTTTGCCAATATGAAATTTTTGTGACCTTCTGAATGTAATAAAGTTATTTTCACACCAGAGAAACTAGTACCCAAAATGACACATTTACATACAGAGTGCTATGTCAAGCAGGACAAGAATAGGTACAAGGTTGTCTTCTGTTATCAGCTATTGTAACTGAATTCTGTAGTATATTTGGCATGGAATGATGAAGTTCAATAGCTACTGACAAAATTATATTTGATTTGAAAATGAAAATGTCTTTAAAATCTGTATGTAACAACTTTCTTCTGATCACAGCATAAAAGTATTGAGATGAAGAAGCACCTGTATTGATAAAAATGAAATAAAGCACAGATATGAAATATCAAAATCTAATTCCTTCTAGAGATTTTCCCCTGGTACCTATCTCAAAAAACTTATTTAATATAATACCACTCCTTAACTCTAAATTAAAAGCTTGAGAGAAAGCATATAGGTTGTTTGCCATATGTTCTGAATGTCATAATCACATTTGGGCCCGGGGAATAGGTGGAAAAAAGCATTCTGAAGTTAAGAGACCACAACGAGGAATAATCTAATTGTATAAAATGGAAACTTTGTTCAAAAACCTGGCTTGATTACAAATGCATGAAAAAGAGGTGATCCCTCTGGCAGACAGACACAAACTATTTGAGGTTTTATGGTTCAAGAGATGTTTGAGCATCACCTGAAAACATATTGCAAGACAACGCAGATCGTAAAATTCACTTGTAGTACGCTCTAACAGCAAAATATCAGTGTAGCTTCACAAATGCCTTAACTGCAGTCTGATCTGCACAAACATGTAATTCCAAATACAGTCCTCCTTATCAAGTGTAATCTTGAGAATAATTTCCATTTTGATTACAATATTCCACCTAAAGTGGATCACAGATCAGCTGTTTCCACGCTTTTTTCCACCAAGGATGCCCAAAGCACCTCACTAAATTTCTCAAGTGTTTTTATTTCTCATTCTGCCCTAAACATCCCACTCCCCCCATCACCCAGCTGTGGGCACCGCTCATCATTCTGTACACCAAAATCTGTATCCGAGTGCTGCTGTATCCGCCTCCCTTTTCCCAGGCTCTGGTAACGCTTTCCTTCCCAGCAGTGATGGCCAGGGCACTCTGCAGCACCACAGTGTCCCTACAGCTGGGGCACACCTTCATTCCCCGTGGTTCTTTCCTGCCTCAAAGTCTTTTTCATTAAGTATATTTCGCAAGCTTTTAGCTTTTTTTTATACAGAAATTACTATCCTTGACTCCAAAATTCTTAGGAAATTTTTAAAAATAGAACATTAGTTCTTAATACTTGAAAGGGAAAGGTTGGGGGAATTCTGTTGTGATTATCTGTTACAGGGGAAGCTACTCTGTTTCTACAGCTAAGAAAACTCAGCTCTTACCTTTTTCCTGCATTCAGACACTACACTATCCAGCTCTTCCTGCGTAACACGTAACTTTGCCTTAAGAAATCTGATTTGAGCTTCTGTGAACATAAGAAATTACATTTAATATCCACAAGTACTCACTACTCAATGCAGAAAAGCAAGACTGATGTAAGAACTCATTTGCACCTTCTTGTTTTTAAAAAAACACTACATTGTTTATAATTAGTAAAGAGAAATAGGCAAATAAAAACTCAGATTTCTAAATAGAAGTTGCAAGTTTCTCATTCTTAGGTAAAGCTTTGTGTAGATTTTTCCTTTTAACCACTGAGCTCGACATCTTTAAAATGTAAAAGACTCATAATTCTCAAAATTGAAGCTTATTGGATACTTTTGTGGGATATATCTACATTGCAATCATTCTGTACCTGCAATTTGTGTAGTTACACCCAAAGTAGTTTTAAACTGCTCACAACAAGGAATTAAATGTAGACTGCAAAACCCTTCTAATAGGTAAATAACCTTCCCACACAGTAGTCTATGCTTTTTTAAAGCACACTGTTAACATTATTAAATTAATAGTTTACAATTAAATTAATTTAATCAGATATTTTTTCGAAATGAAGTACTTTCTTGCTCTTGGACAGCTAAGAAATGTATTACTGGTATGAAAAAACAAGCTGTGTGTGAATAGCATGTTCTTTTACTCCCTATTTCCCACCCCAGATCATTAACAAGGAACTCGCCCTGAACTTCCACAGGCACAAAGCATGGAAATAATATGAGGATCACATTGAGCAACATAGCAAAAAACATTATTCACAGAGGTACAAGGGGAAAAGAATAAAGTGGAAGAGGATCATCTGGAGCTGAACGTGAAGGGATGGATGTGTACATGTGTTCATTTGCTGTACTAGGAATTCTTTTAATTTCACCCACCTTCCCTTATCAACTGTCAACTGCAGACTGACTTTTTTACTTCTTGTTACATTCCTCTGAGCTTCTAGTAACTAGTGGCTATCCCGAGATGGAGACCATATTGGAGCCATCAAGTTTAATACCCTTTCATGTACTTCTATACTATTAAGTTGGTTGATTTTCTTCATAAAACATGTTGTAGTTTGGCATCCGCAATATCCTGTGGCAATGAGCTGGCTAATTTAATTATGCATTATGTGAAAGAAATACTTTGTATAGCTTGCTTTAAATCCAATTTAATGTGCCATTTACTAGTGTTTGCATTACAAAAATACAGCTTTCCCTTTACCATTACTGTTTTCATTACAGAATCTCTTATATTGCCCTCAATTGTTCTGTTTTCAAATTGAAGATGCAAATGCAAGTTGTTCCATGCTTCTAATTTCTACTATATACTCTGTCCTGTATCCAAACCACACCACTTTCCTAGTTCTACATCCTGGTTTTGAGATGGGGTGTGCAGAACTGTCTCATGCTCAAGATGGGGCAGCATCGATGCATAATAGCATAATGATAACACTACACTACTTTGTTTTCTGTTATCTTCTGAAGGATTTCTAACAATCAGTTTGCCTTTCCCACTGTGAACAAACAATAAGTTTATGCTTTTGGAGACATCGTAATTAGTAATAACTAAGCAAAGTCCTACTCAGAAGTAGGTGTAATTGGTGATGTTTCTTCTATCAGTATTACTTTGTGCTCTTTAATGCTTAATATAAATCTCCATTCTGTCACCTTACTCAGTTCTATGAGATTCTTCTGCAACACTTCAATGTCAGTTTTAACTGAAATTATTGTATCATATACAAATTTCTTTACACATTATTGTTCCTTTTTTCCAGATTATTTTTCTGCATATTGAACAATGTAAGCTTCGTGATAAATCACTCTAGGACTATATCACTACCTGCAAAAACTGGTTGTTTCTTTTTAACGTTTTGTTTCCTCTTTTACTCAGTTATTAGTCCACAGAGAACTCCTATCTTAGATAACTCAGTGTCATTAACAGCACTTAGTAGTAAACCTTATGGAAAATCCAAGAGCACAACTAGAACCGGATCAGCCTTGGGAGGTGGCTGTGATCCAAAATTAGCTTGAGTTCTCACAACAGGTGAAGATAATTAAACAATTACCTTCCTAATTGGTCAATTTTAATCACTTCATGAGGCTGATAACGGGGAGGGATATCACTTAATAGGATGGTCTTAAGTTATAAAGTAGCTAACAGTTTAGGGAATGGTAAACAAGAAAAGGATGTCTGAGAGACTCTGATACCCTAGAAGAAGAATAGGTATCTTGAACTCCTGAGATAATCTGAAGATAAACACGAACTGCAACAACACATTCAGGTATTTTGCTTGCATGTGTGGGGGTATATTAGATAAAAATAGAGCTTCATCTTCAGCTTTCTACGTGTCTGTGTGTCTTTATTGTTGCTTGTTACTGCAGAGTTGAGTTATAAGACACAAAAACAGTCCCTGAGAAAAATAATGTGTAAGCTACTGTGTCGGCAGAAAAATGACTGCACTGTGATAACTTGTGATCATGAAATAATGATACAGAGCTTAATTCCAGAAAGAGTGCTGCAAAAAGCTCAGGGAAAGCACAATGCTATGGAACCTTATCAAAACGTTGGCCTAAAAAGTCTAGCACAGGCACACAAGCTTAAGGAATCTCTTACTAGGAGATTCCCACTAAGGGATCAGCCCATTCTGTAACGGGGCCTGTTTAGAATCCACATCCACTTCCTTGTGAAAGCAGGAACTGTTTGGTGAGTTTGATGCTGCGAGCCTGCTCTGCAATTTAGCATATTAAGGAAGCATTCAAAGTATTCTGAATAGTCAATATCAAATTTAAAAAGCAAAAATCAATCCAGAGTATTTTCATTTCATCATTAAAGTTACAGAAACAATTCTCAATACTCAAACAGATGCCCTTAGTCCACAAGACCTGATTACTAGACACCAGTAATAATTCTTCGTAAGTTACCTTGAATTCATTTGGTGTAAGCTTCCAGTACAGTCCAAAGCAATTTCTTTTTAGTTCAGGAACAAGAACTATAAAAAAGGTATCTGAAGATCTGTTTTGGGAGGCTTATTAACAGAAGACTTGCACAGAGTTACATGAGGCTAGAAATCAAGGTATTTCTGTCTTGCTGTGTTTGTTGACATCAAGTTGTTAGATTAAAAGAAGAGGTTTGGGCATTTTGTAGTACTGCAGTGAATCTCTGACTCTCTGCTTGCTTTAGCATTGGAAGAAACTACATAAATCCACATTTATCATAGCAGAGCCAAAAAGACAGATGTGCATCGTGCCTTTAGCTTCACTGGCAAATGTTGCCATCCCCTTTTCTACTCTATTTCTAGGACAACATAGACTGACAATTTGGAATGGGAAAGTATCTGGAGGATTCTCATACAAGCACTGTAGCCAAAATGTGACCTGCATTTAAGCCACTTACTAAGATCCACAGCATTGATCTAAGGAAAGGGTTTCTCCACTAAAGGCAGAATCTGTGCAAAGGGCTAAAGCTCATCTTTTTGGAAATGGAAACTTAGCATCATGTATTTTTATTTAGCCAGTGAAATGAATCAAATGTCATGCACATATTCAACATATGTAACCATCCAAACAACTTCCTACAAAGGTGGAAATCAAGGTAAAAATTCACTTTTTCCTATGACTGGTCGTATGTGACCTGATCTTCCTGTAGGACTATATAAAGAAGAAAAACCTTCTTTTCCTTTTCCCTTTAAGGGCTTTAGAACTTCCCCTGTAACTTCTACAGAAACTCTTACTTTCCCCCCCCAGGAGAACCAATTTCTAACAGTCAGAAAGTAAGAATAAAAATACTTAGCCATGGGAGGAAACCTACCTGCTCCAATTTCATTTCCAATGCTTGGAATAATATCATCATCATGTAGACAATCTGGTAAGCCTCCTTTCTCTAGTTTTTCTTCAATTTTGCTTATAGTTTTTGCTAAAGAAAAATCTATGCTATCTTCCAGTACTGCAACATCATCAGCACTTTGTACTTCTGGGCTTCGTATTTTTGAACTTAAAAAAAAGCAAACCCTAGATTTTAAATTTGTAATACAAAAAAAAATTTACAAAAATTTAGCTATTTGCTATTTTTAAGAGTATACAGAGTTATTTACCTAATGCAACTTCATTGCTCACATTTGTATGAAAGATACATTGATAGCAATTTCTCATTTTCTTTTTGGAGGATGCCTTTACCGTATTCTATATAAACAATTACAGGATTTTACGTATTATGAGGTAGGAGGCAGAGAAACAGTACCGTTTTCTACTGAGAATATTTTGGCATGGTCTTCTTATCCAATAACTTCATAACTAAATCAGAGTAAAATGAAGAAATAGAGGAATGTTCTTTTGGCTTTAGCTACTACCCCCTGCCTTAAATTCTGCTACTCCCTCCCACACCCTCCACTAACTTCTAGAACTCTGTTCTCTCTAGCTGTACTCCTACCTTATGACCACAATTTCTGTATCTTTATGCCTGGCCTAGGAAATTTCATTGATCCTAGAAGTTGCACCTCAAAGTTTTCATAAAACCAAAACACAAGGTATGGGACACGTCTGCCACATTGGTTGTCTCCTCAGCTCTCCTTTATAAAAAGATGAACTTAGTAGCTTCAGATCCTGTGAGAACTAATGTCTTATTCCAATATATCCTCATCCCAACGCAGCCTCCAAACTCCTCTGAGCTGCTAACTTTCTCCTTCAACTCGGTTCACCCTGCAGGTCCTGTATCTGCACAACTGCACTTCTAAATCTCGTGATGACAACCTCCCCTGAACTGCCCAAGGGAGGCCTAAAGAATCCACAAGTGACTCCCAAATCCTGAAAGACAACCTCAGCCTGTGTCAATTCCACGTTCTGCCATCTTGCAGACAATTA
>KZ505664.1:983049-1009456 GCA_002844005.1 Limosa lapponica baueri | reverse complement strand
CTGCATAACCTACTCACCATTACTTCTTCTGCCTGACGCACGAGTTTTGCTGTTTTTGCTTCTAATTCTGCATTCAGTCGCCTGAAAGAGTAAGAATGCTTGCCACTGAGCTTTTGAAAGATTTAAAAGAAATAAATGTAAGCATGATAGTACCTCTGCCTGCACTAAGTGAAATTTTAAGAATTCCTACACAGGAACACTGAAATTTTCTTCAGGGTGTTAACAAAGTTACTTTTCAACAATTTCCTGGGCTTCTGTCAAATCAGTACTAATAAAACACCTATATCCATTAAGCAGTAAGGTTTACACTATAATTCTGAGAGGTAAAGGGTGTCCTTGCTTTTGGCCGTGTCATTGCTTAATACTCATTTTACATCTTTATTTCCTCAACACTTTGTTTTTACCACAGTCCTTAAGTATACTTAGCAGCAGGGGTTGGGGAAAGAGCCATGTATGATTACATTACTCGATCACAGAATTAAAATGTGTTGCTAAACATATGTACAGGTTAAAATAAGCTTTGTGTTCCTGCATGCTTCACTTCATAGCTTTTCATGCGGTGTGACAGAGTTTCGGAGACATGGCTCCTCCAACATCCTCACCATCCACAGGTAACAGAGCGAGAGCTTTTAAACGTGCTTTCACTGCATTTCTCACAATCTTAAGAGCTTTTAAGCTTTTTTTTTTTTTTTCCAACAGGCTTAAGCACGCATATATTCATAATGTAAAAGTAAAGTCAGTGTTTTAAATGCAGTAAACTCTGCCGTCCAGTGCTGTGGGGCCGAGGGGAGGCCTAGAGCAGTGCACAGCCCGCCCTGGGGGCTGTACAACAGTCCGCTAAAACGGCTGTACCGCGGCGGCAGAAGGTTAAACCATTGCTTTTGGGACTCTCAACCGTACGGTTTGGGGGAACGAGTTGAAGAACCGAGATAGCGGGGTTTGACTGTAACCTCCGTGAGAAGAGCCCGCGGGCCACGGCTGAGGTGACGGGCCACGGCCGCCGCCCCCGGCCGCCTCCTTACTTGTACTCCGCCTCCTTGGTCAGCAAGTCGCCGCTCACCACGCCGGTCCCCGCGGCGACGGGCGGCCGGGGGTGGCCGCCGGGGGCTCTCCGCACCTGCAGCGAGGAGGAGATAGTTTGCGGGGCGAGAACGGCGCGGCCACCCGCCGCCCCTTCCCGCTGCCGCTCCCGCTCGCCTTACCCCGGGCAGGCCCTCGCCCCGCCGGACCCCGCCGCCCGCCGCCATTTTGTTGGCGCGGAGGCTGCTGCCTCGCGTCTCCTTCGCCGGGGCAACCGGCTGCCGCCGCCGCGGGGGTGGCGGCTCTGCCTCCGTCCCCTCCTCGGCCGAGGGACGGCCGCCGTGGCGGCTTGCTTTCCTCCCGGGCCAGGCCTCTTGGCGCCGCCGGGTAGGGAGGGCAGGGGCGGGGGCAGCCGCGTTTCAGCCCTTGGTGCCGGGAGGAGGGAAGCTGAAACGCTTCGGCCCCCCTTTGCCTGGCGCGGCTTGGTGCCGCCGTGCCAGGAGCCCTGTGACAGCCATTGCGGGCACGGGGGCAGGACCCCTGACCCGAGACCGGGGATCAGCAGGCTCCTGGCACGGCGCTGGGCCGCCATGGGTTCAGGAGGGGGAAGCGGTAAGGTCGGAGGTGGCATCAGGGTTGTTATCGTAATATTTATTAACAGCCCTTCTGTTTGAACCTTTTGGCCTTGCTGCATCTTGTCCCGCCACCACCCCGGCCTCTCAGCCTGTGGGGCTCCTGCGTTCGCAGCGTTACGGCAACTGTTCCACCCTATTTACTGCTCTTCCGTGCTGTCGTCACTCTGCATTTTCTGTTCCCGGTTTTCGGTGGTGGATGTCTGTTTTTAGCCTTGTCCTCTGCCACGCGTGCCGATTTTTGTATTATTTCTGTCCCTCGCCCCCACAGTGTTTGAATTTTTTGCTGCGTTTCTCCTCCCCAGTCACCCACGAGCCCGCCGTCCTGCGCCCATATAGGTAACTGGGTATCTATATAGCAAGAATAATATAGTTCTGTACCCTGAGTTACACTGACTGTATATGATTTTAATGAAGGGACTCACACAGGGGAAATCAGAAGGGCTTAGCTGACTGGAAGTAGAAGGTCTGCGTGTAGTTGAAGGATTCCTGCAGAATTATTAGTTGCAAAACAGAAGAAATGCTTGGAGGAGATTAACTTTGAGCACTGAGACATGCAGTGTAATGGGCTAAGTAGAGGTGAAATAAAAGACAGGACAAATGTGATTAGTGGAAGGCAAAAAATAGAAATATCAACATAGAAAATGAAGTGCTTAACAGTAATGTTGATACAAAGGTATTGACACAAGAAGGGAAAAGAGCAAGCCTATGAAAAAAGTTATGGAGCTTTTGAAACAGTTGTCAGCCAAGAAGTCAGTCTGTTACAATTATTTATTTTTTTTTACTACTGATAATAGCAAGAGGTTAATGGTGGCCTTTCAAAAAAAAGATATGCAGAATTTAGCTCCATTAGTATGCTTTTGATTTGGAGAAGCAAGAAAGGGCAAGGTCAATAGTAGAAAGCAGACCTCCATAGGGAGAAAGACAGATTTTGTTAAGAAGTTGTAGATTCCATGAGAGATTAAGGCATTATAACCAAGGCGAGGTTTTAGAAACCTCACTAGTGAGCTTCTCTGGGATTTTAAAAGAAACAGAGAAGCTAGAGAAGAGAAACAAAGTTGGCAGGATCAAAGCTACAAGGAGAAACATGCTCTTTCCAAACAGCACCATTTTTTTTTTCTTTTTTCAAAAGAAAAGCACCGTTTCTTTTTGCAAAACTAAAATATTGTCTTCGTAATATTCTTACTGTTTTTACAGTTCTCATCCAATATAGTGCTAAGATCATAACACCTTAAAAATGCCTAAAGTATTAGCTAGGGGATCTCTGCTAGTTAGATACGGAGGGAACAAAATCGCTGGTTGAGATTAGAGAGATTAGAGCCACTGGTTTTCCAGCCAGCTTTTAGCTAAATCTTAATAAACAAAAGAGGGGTAATTTATTATATCATAAATGATTAAATATGTTAACAAACACAGCAACACAAGGTTCTTTTTGTTTAGAGTCCTCTGGGAATAATAACATACATATAAGGATTGCAGATTTGTACAATTTTTCTAAGACCCACAACATGATTGATTTAATATGATTTATTTTATTGAAATATTGTATCAACTGGATTTAGAATTCAACTACCTATATTTGAAATAATATGAAGAGATTAGTATGTTTAGATAAGAATTTATCCATGAACTTTAAACTATTTCTCCAGTGATGTAGAAAACAGAAATAAGAGATTTTTGTTATATTCTTGATCTCTTACTCCATCAAGGTTTTATCACTTTAAAGTTGACCTGGTGTGACCTTGACAGTTGTGGTTAATTCTCTAATACATAGTTGGTAACTGGGTAGAGAAAAGGCTTATATTAGAGACGACAACCAATAGCAAGACACATAAGGAGCTAGGAAAATTTATCTGAAAAAAAGAAAAAGGCAGCATTTGAAAGCGTAGCATTGGTACAGTATAAGATTTAGCCACTCTCATTCTCCATTTAATAATTTTTTAAAAGTTGATTCAAACATCATGACTGTAAAAGCTAAATGTTTTTGTCATTTTGAAATGAAGTATACATCAGATTAGATGCAGAATTCAAACAGATTGATGTTTGTGATCATAGTGAGCTGTACTTGGGACCTATTCCATGGGACCTCCATGATTAGAGTAGTACATCGTCATTCTGTATTTTTCAAGTGTTTCAATTTTTCTTTGTTTTTGGCGGATTATAAGATCCCAGAATTCAATGGCTCTAACAGAATTGTATAGATTCCAAATTAAGTGGTTCACTGCATTGCCATTGTTGCTTTTCCAGTGAAGGAGGAGGTAGATCACAGAACAAAAGAGCTCAATCAATATAGCTGGTAGGAGTGGTTCAGGACAGAAGGGTGTGCATAGCTGGTGTGATGTTAGAATAGTTTATTGCAGAAGACCACTGAAGATGTTTACCTTTGATTAGACCAAAGAACATGCAATATTTAATTGACACATATAACCCCTATTTCTTCTGCAGGCACAAATTTTGTGATCTCCCTTTCTTCCCCCAATAAAAAATAAAAGCATGAGATTTGTGTATTAAGCTATTATCTTTACACTTCTAGACACATTTTTTTGTTCCTAATATCTTCTTCTGGCTTAAAGATTCATAATACTGCGTTTTCTGTGCTTCTCATAAAAGTAATGACATTTAGTAGAGACCGAGAGTACTACCAACAGCCAACACTGTAGGAAGGGACAGGATTTCGGTGTAGATCACATTACTTGTCAGAAACAGTGGCACAACAGTGGTTTAGGACAATATTTTCTTCCATAAAAATTGTTGCAAATATATCGAGCCAAAGAGACAACAGCTGATACCCTTGCTCAAGTTTATGTTCTTGGCCCATGCTAAACAAATAAATAGCATCATATATATGGAAACTGCTTACCATTTTTAGACCAAGGATCATGTTAAGGGTTATATATTGTCTTTGGTATGTGGTAGAGCTAAATTAAATTAAACTTAAATATATGAGAGAGGCCTGTAGTAAAATATTACCTCTGCTGATTCCACCTCTAGAAGGAAAAATCTTTTACAGGTCTTGCTGCTGCCTGCTGTACCCTCCACCCTAGGAAAGAGGGATGCTTCACTGAGGCAGTATAACACAAAGTGTGTCATTCTTCCTTGTATGCTCATTTATTTGACGAGGACAGTCTGTACCGCTTAGATTACCCTGCTCTGGGTTAACCAGTCATGGAGAAGCTCTTCACCACACCACACTTACACTCTCAGGTCTGAACACCGATACTTTTTTCAGTCAACACCCATGTTTTTCGGCAGGAGAATCCAAAGCAATCCAATCCACACTCAAAGAAGGTCTGTGTTACTACCAGGGCTGCCTCTGCTGCAGCAGTGTGCATATCTCTGCTGTCATATCTCCTGGTGCAGGTGACATGAGCTGCCGTTCCCACCATGCCTCTTATCAGGGTGCTTCACGGGCAGGGCAGGCACAGGGATCCTCATGCAGGACAAAAACCACAGCCTGCGCAGGCTGAACCCACTCCTAAGAAGTAAACCAGAGACAGGCTGGCTGCAGCACTCCCAGATGAAGGCAAAGAATTTAAAGCTAGCAGGCAGCTGTTTGTTTGTTTACTTATTTATTCTAAATGTACCAGAGAGGATGTCAAACCTATCCAAAGCATATCACTGTAACCTAAGCAACTGTAACATTACAGCTTCTTCACACTTGAATAGTTTCCCTACCTTAAATTTCTGCTTTGTTTTTTCAGTTCCAATTTCCTGGAGGGGAGAGAGGGAAGAGCAGAATTTTGGAATGAATTGTAAGTGAAATTTAATATTTAGCAGCTTTCTGAAAACTTGGATTTTTTTTTTTTAAGGTCTAAATACTCATTTATTTTTGACTTAAAAAGATACAATTGCTATTTCGTATTCCTATTGTGTGAAGTGGAAGTCACAGCTAATCTTGAATTTACCTAAAAAGCAGACTAAAATATGTAAATTTTGTGCAATAATAGGAAAAAAAATAATGTAGACTCATGTACGGCATTTTCAAACATCAGTGCAGTGGTAGGATCTAGACAATGTGCAGCTATTAAATCAATAATCCAGACATCAAGGGAATTCCCCAGACAGCTGTTGGATTTTTCCCCCTAATCAGTAATAATAATCCAATGGTGTTTGAAATGGCATGATTGTATATTGGAATGTATTTTTGTACTGATATTTTCTCATGTGTCTCTAATAGCTCCCTAAAATATAAAGAAGACCAAGTATTATTGATAGCTGTGTATTTCTTATGAAAAAACTGCCAGCTCTTTGGATATATGAAGACTGCAAAAAGTCTTTAGACCTTAATGACGAATATCCTAAGCTGGTTTACCATCAGTATAGCCTGATACCTTTTGTTTTCTGTCAGAATGACCCTGATGGATGTTGGTTGCTTGTGTCAAGTTTAGTCTGAGGAAGTCAGGGAGGTGTGTGGGAACTGAGCATACAGATTTTGAGGGACAATGGGGACTGGGGGCTGGGCAAGCTGACCTAGTAAGACTCTTCCACCTCCAGTGCCTCCAGTTGCTTTCATACGGATTTCCATGCAATGGAAATGTTTATTCTGTTTCTAGCAGCTGTGTAGACATATGCAATACTTTGTTTCTAGGCTAGTCTGTTATTTTTTTATATAGCTATAGCCAGCATACTTGGGGTATCCAGATTGCTATTTAAAAATACAAACATTTTTCTTTGTTCTTCTCTGCTTCGCTGCACTATTGGGGCTTACTTATTTCAGTGTCATCCTTCCTAACCTAATCCAAACAATAACCTTGGCTCAACAATTTAAACATATTGAATCCCCAACCAGAGTAGTTTTCCCTAGTAATACTCTGATTACAGCAGCTTTTATGTCTGAACAGGAAAGGACCTTAAACACTAAATCTCATCAGCACTGTAAAAAATAAGTGGTGAGCATCAGTCACATTTTCTTGAAATACCACAAGTCTTTCTTGAAGCCTAATCCTTTAATCTCTGGATTTTGGGCACTTCTGTTCTGATTACTAGGGATCAAAAGGTTTGGCAAATACTCTTCAAAGTGGCCACTGTAATATTACCAGGTTGTTATGACAATTGTATGATTTATTGTTGTGGTAGTAGCTGGTATTTTTGGAAAAAGCAGAGAAGTTAGTTTATCAACACAACAGTCTGCCACATTGAAAATTAATAAAAAAAGCACATGGTCCTCCAGTACAGTGGTTCAGAGCATTTCAGAACATGGCAATGTCAAAGGGAAATATCCTTCACTGATGATGGAAATTTCTCCTGCTGTGTAAGACCCAACATTTTCTAATGGAGAATACCCTTAAAGGGTTGCTGGAACATAGACAAATGCTGTTTTCCTAGCTTGTTCCCAAAGCGACAATTCATTTTACTGATACAAGAATTCTTATACCATTTCCTACCCAAAATAGTCATGTGTGAAGTTACATTTTAAAAAAAAAAAAAAGAAAGAAAAAATTTTGCATGTCATCCGTTAGACCAAAATCAGTCCCTTAGACCCTACTACTGGACAGTTTTGTCAAATGTTCATTGATCTGTTCTGAAAGTATACAGTTCTTTCCTAAATGAGACGATTTCCATGTCCTAGTTCAAACAAAGGATACATAAGTTGAAACGAATCAGTGGCGACTCCTCCCCAAGTCTCATTTTACTTAACGCAAACTAGAAATAAAATCGGTGTAAATGTTTTTCTCTATATTTAGTCACAGACTCCTAAAGACTGTCACTTTACATGTTAGATCTCTGTCTGAAGAAGACAACCCCATCTCACTTAAGAGAGGTAACAAGCTGCTTTTAAGAAAAAAATCAGTTTCCAACAGAGAGAGCAGATTTTGAAAAAGGAACAATCTTGTCACCTGGATGCAGAGCCCTGCAGTTATCACAGGAGTAAGTGCAAATCTACCCGTGCTATTCCCGTTCGTCACAGCCTTCATTACTGGCCTGAATTTATTGTTCCTGCCCAAGCGGTTGTCCGTGAGAAATCCAATCGTGTATTTAGTACCAAAAACCCTAGAGCCTGAAAGAGCCAAATGCTCTTCTGCTCTTTTCATGAATATTTTATTTGCATAGGTGTGTCATCACTTGTATCCAATTCCTCTTCACTTGGAGGATTATGCGCTGCTACATAGCATAAAATTAATTTCGAAAACCCTTTTTAATACTGTTACTTTCATGGGGCTTGCCACATTGTATATTTGAGCGCGCATGTCAAGGGTGAATGCAGATGAGGTCTTTCAAAATTACTTTGCTGTGTTGACAACACCAAAACAGATCTGGCCTTTACTACCAACTTGCATATTTTTATTAATTTTTCATTCTGTGCAGAGTAAGACATAATGGTTCTAAAATATTCAGTGAACATACTGTGGCAGCACCCAGCAAATTAATATTATGTAACAAGTACAAACAAGTTCTAACATTTTAAATGTGTCAATGTTAGCATTCAATGGTAGCCTTAAACTAGAATAACACATGTTTGGGCATTTGCTCATTCTATGTTGCTTGATAAAAGAAAAGCTAACTCAGTCTGTATTGTCAGTTCAGCCCTTGGCTTCCCTGCTAATGCTTACTCTCCCTTAGACAACTTGTTCCAGTGCAATAAAAAGGATTAAAAGTCAACCTGAACCCTCCTGTGTAAACCCCCAGTATGAATGCATTTGACTTGTTAGTGCATTAAACTGCATTGGAAAATTATTTCGACTTAAGGGAGGTACAAACTTTTTTGCTAGCTGTAGTAAAAGATGTGTAGCTCGGTGTGGGCTGGGGGGAGAATGTTGGTTTGTTATCTTTTGCCTGTTTTCATAAACAAATGCCGACAGCAATTATTGTTACTGCAGAGCCAGCAGAAATACATTGGGGTTTTCTTTTTGTTGTTCTGCCACACACAAAAAAAAGTGATGTTATTTTAACAACAGAATGTTTGATAGCTTTTTAAAATACAAGGCCTAATTTTCAGGCATGCTGAGGCCCCCTAATTGCTATTAAGGTTGGCTCTTGCCGCAGATGCCCCACAGCGTGCTAAGGAGTCCCTTGGATTCGAGGACAACATTAGGAAACATCTCTGATGTGAGGGTAGCCATCAGGAGAAGCACAGGGGCTTTTGTTTTCTGTATGTGAACTCAAATTGGACCGAGCCTTTTGAAAGGCACGTACATTGTGTTCATAAACTTCGCCAGGGCATCATCACAGCAACCAGCCTCAGTAGTAATGTCCAGGTTAGCTTAAAATAAAGCAGAGCTTCTCTGATGGGAATTGCTTTGTGAGAGGGAATGCAGAGCTAAGGTTTGGACATAACTACTGTGGGACAATAAGTGAAACATCTGTTTTTTGAAGAAACTACCTATGGCAAAAATAACCCTGGACTGAATACTGAGCTGAATTCCCTGACAGAGATTTAAAGGGGTTTTTTTCTTGGTCACCACATTTGCTTTTTTTTTCACTTAGAGCAGCTAAGGTTTTCCCAGGATTCATGCCTCAGCAGGTGACAGTTAACAGATAACTGAGAAGGCCTTAAAAAAAAACCACCAACCCCAAACTACATAACATTTCAAATCCCTGACAAAAACAGATACATAAATAAAATTGTAATAGCTGCATATATAAACAAAGTGGAAAAATGCCCTTGCTTCTGTCCCATCGCTCCTTACCATCCTCTTTCCCCCAAAAAAGTTGAATCCCTATTTTAATTTACATGTTGTGTGTTCATTGAGTGTTATAGGACAGATGTACAAGCAATGTAGTGGCAGGTAAAAGGCTGTCCATTCCCTTAAAATTTATTGTCAACTAATTTATTAGCATTATTAAATGAATGTCTGTGTTCAAATGCTCTGAACCTTTGGTTTAACCAGGTAGGAGAGAATTAAAACTGACTGATGTTAATTTTGAATGACTCAGCTTTTATGCCTTTGGCTGTCCTGAGTAAAAAGAGCACTCCAAAGGCATTTAAGTTCAAAGACTAAGTTGTGGGTTCTTTTCCCTAAAGCCTGATCAAAAGAAAAAGATCCATTGGAAGAGCTATTTTGTTTACTTAGATTTGGGCGTTCTTCTCCAGTGCTGGCAACTCAGATTTTGGAAGATCATGCCACTGCATAAGAAGCAGAAAGTGGAATGTGGAGATGAAAGCAAACATTTGCTATCAAAGAAAAGTTGAATTCTCACTGTAAACATGTAGCTTGAATAGTGAAAATATTAATTGTAAAATTATTGTGGGTATCAGTAAATTAAAAAATTACATTTTAGCATTAAGTGTAAAGTCACTGTTAATAACTTCTTTAATCAGCATTTAAACAGCTCTGGTTATAAACATGATTCTGTAGTGCTTCCTTTAATTGAATATTAAGTATTAAAAGGTACTTATGTAGAATTAAAACTTAAAATAATACGAAATTCTAGACTGAGATTGTCATAAACATATGTCATACTTCCAGAACGGTGACTTCACTTCGGTGAGGATCACCTGCCTATCATTTCTTAACCAGGCTAAACTAACAGCTATGTTGTAGATGATAGTCTTAGTGCAAACTTAAAGACCAGAAGTGCACTAAAAACACCACACAGCTGATACTGTACAACACGGGAAGCTGCTGTACTCACTGTAAAAGCATTAACTATAGAGGAAGTCGTTATCTCTGACATGAGTTTTAATGTGTTCAGTGATAACAAACACATTGAGACTCTTCTCAGGGACTACCTTGTTAAAAGTAATGTGTGATGCTTGTCATGTAAAGTTGCTGAAGTCTCTTAATTAATCTTTCTCCTTATTTTAAATATTAGAAGATGAATTAGTTAAATTAGAAGAGGGATAGTTTCAATTTGAAACCACATTAAGCAGATACTGAATACAATAAAATCATTTTAATATTTTCTACTAAGCTAACTCTTAGCAGAGGACTGAGACAGTAAAGAAAGCACTACGTGTGTAAAACTGAAAACATATTTTTCCTTCCCAGCCTGCATAATATTATTGTAGATCTTGTCTGACAAAGATTTGAGTTTTGTTGGAGGTTTATTCTAGCATTGGAACTCTGTTTCAGGAAAGTGGTTAAGCTCACGTATAGTGCTAAGCATGTGAGCTGTTATCTAACTACATTGGTGAATCAGATTTCTAGATTTGTTTCATCTCCTTTTGAATGGAAATTGATTGAAATTGTTCTGAAATACTGCTCATGCTAATCAAAACATATGTATTTTTCCGGAAAGACATGCTAGTTGAGTTAATATTTGTCTTTAAAGTTTGGTTTCTCCTGGCAGAGGGAATAGTTTAAATTATGTCTGGGCTACAGTAGAACGAATTTCATAATGAATATATGAGATGAGAGAAGCATATCTAGCTTTCCTGCAAGTAATATGAAGGACCCTATTTTATTATTTGATCTATGGCTATGCTGTACTGTTTGAGATTAATAAGATTTCTTCTTTTGCTTTAAATCTTTTTCTAATGTTTCAATCTCCCGAAGTATTTATCCTTTAAATTAGTTAACATGGTATGAAACAGTACTGTCTCTTTCCAAGTTCTTTTAGAATTTACTTTTATACATAAGTTTAGCTCAATTTTTTAAAAAGTGTTCATGTTAGCCCTTTCCAACCTGTACTCCTTCACTTGCCTTACCTATTTTTCAAGTTTTTTTATTCTGCATGTTTTTTTTATGGCGGAGACCATGATGCAGAGACTACATTTGGGACTGATGCTGTGTGATCTGGAGTTTTTGTGATGTGCGTTGCAGTCACTGACACGGGACAGACGTGAGCTCATTAACTCAGCTTTCCACTTGTGCTGTGATGTTTGTGTCTAGGTGGCTTTAACCTTTTACTCTTAAAAAATCTCATCGTTACCGCCTCTGGTTCGGCTCCGTGAGAGCGCAAGTCTACAGATAGCTCATGCAACAACCAAGCTTTTGTGTTCTATGTCAACTAGTACTCAGGCATTCATCACAAAAGCGGACAAAATAGTAGCAGAAATGGTGAGAAATTACTCTTTTGGTTGAGGGAGAAAAACTGAAGAATGGAACCTGCGTTTCATTATCTCAGACACCAGAGAGTGCTGACACTGTGAATCTGTTAGCACATGCGCACAGTTTGAGAATAACAGCTATTGTGCCCAAATTTCCATGGCATCTATTCATAATAGTCCCTCTTTCTCAGTAAAAAAACAAGCTTTTGGTGCCCTTTCTGAATTTTTCTGCTGAAAACTATGTATCTTAAAATGTGGATGCAGCTGAACTCTCTGGCTAAGACCGATTCTTCTGTTTGTTTGTACTTTGACCAAAGGATTACACTGACCGTTTCCCAGGTTCCAAAACTGTATTTAATCTGTTTATGGAGCTACGTATGTTATTTGAATGGGAAAGAAGGAAATGAAAGTGGCCATGCCCACCTCAGCTGGTGGCTGTTCACAGGGAGCAGCAATTGCTGTCTAGCCTTCTTCCTGGGACGGCCCTCCCCATGGCTTCACCTGGCTGCGTGGTGTGTGGACGCACAGCCTCACCACCCAAAACATCAAAAAAGCATCAGAGAGCAACAAAACACAAGTAGAATAATAGGAATTAGAATAATTCCTGCATTAACATAACTGAAGTAATTTCACTTGCAATTGTCAAACTGAGCGGAACTGGGAACGGAAGGGATGTGTATTTGTAATCAGTAGCTGTGCACTCCCAGGGAAGGAGGGACTCAGGCCAGGCACATGAGGACGGTATCACCTCTTTCAAATTCCCCCAGCCAGTACAGCACCCTCCATTCTTCCCCTTTGCTTTTTTTGGTCACAGCTCACACATCTGTGAATCATTCAAGTGGAAAGTTTGAGAGATGCTATGTGTCAGGTCAATCCAGGTTCATCCACTGTATGTCCTTAGAAAGCCAGAAACACTGGTCTGTAAACAAGGAGAGGGGGGAGGGAGGTTTAACTAGACAACCAGGGTTAATCTTTTATTTCAATATTGCATATAATTTGGTTTTCTGATTACACACTAAACTACAGTTGTATTTTCTTTAATTCAGTTATAAAAATGCGGCAGCCAATTAATATTCCTGTGTGCTGTGAGGGACGCACAGAGAAAACCTTTGTTACTTTTCTGGTGCTAAAGGAGCTGTTCAAGTTAAACCATATTCCTCTACACAGCAACAGCAAAGTAAGTGACAGCGTTAATTCAATCCAGAATGCTTGATAAATTGAGAGGGGTTGTTTACCTAGTGTATGAAAAAGTCTCTTGGGGATGGGTTTTATTGCGATCTGCATAGTCATCCATCTTCCTATACTGTCTGTGTTCATGTCTGTGAGTAAAACATACACAGTAATTTAGCATTCGGATAATCCCACAGCTATAATCCAGACAGATTTAGCTCAAATTTCTCCAGGATTTCTATTATCTAGATTTAGCAGTGTGGTGTTGACTGGATGTTTTAAATTGCTGCAAATGCTTTTTTTCTGCAACAAACAACATATTTTGATGTTCTCATAATTGAAGCTGTGGATTCTTCCTGGCAATAACCACATGTAAAAATGCATCTTTGTGAGGACAGTGATTGCACAGCTGGAGCACGGTTTTAATGGATTCCAGCTATTTGACTACATACTGTATAAGATCATAGAATATTTATAAGAAAATCAATGTAACATATATGAAAGTACTAACGAGGCTAATCTGAAGAATGCTCATCTCCACACATCATCTATTTGAAAATTACCTCAACTGCTTCAATGTTAATAATGTTTTACTACAGTATATCAGATAATACAATAACATAGAGCCTGGCTCACTTACAGCACTTTTCATAAGTAGATCAGAGCTTTTATTGTTTTCAGTTTCCTCAGACAAAACTTCTAGTCTTCCTCACTCAGCAGTTTTGAGGAAAAGAGGGAGTCCTGGGGGACAGCGAGCATCATTATCTGCATGAAATGAGGTGATATCAAGTCCAAATGCACTGGGTATCTTTCACAGCAGACCACCCTTTGTCATGTGTTCCTCTGATTAATTGCAAATGTATTCAAGGGAGCAGAGCAGACACTGTAGAGAGGGTCCAAATATTCTTGTACCAAAAATGCTAGGCCTCCCACACTTGCTAGCGGTGGTGGAGCTGCAGGAGTAAGAATGCCTATGTGGGAGATTTTTAGGAGGAAGTGTACTGAGGGGGAAATTGTAAAGCTGCTTCTTTCACCCGAGTGGCTTGAGTGTGAGTGTCTGAACCGAGGCGAGCTGCAGAGCAGGGCAGTGCGTGCACTGTGCTCTGCCTAGTAATTGTGTTGCAAATGCACCAAGTACATTATTCACCCCCAGGCCAGATCTTCTGGGAAGAGGCTTGTGCACACTTGGCAATGATTTGATGCTAAGATTATGTTGTCCATAAGTGCCTGAGAAATTAAAAATAAGCAATCCACTTGGAAATGTTTGGAAAACAAATTATTTGGAACCATTTGTGGGATTTGGGACGCCTCATGTCATATTTTTGCTCCCTGAACTGGCGGAATCAGACAGCAGAGAATTCCGGTATGTTGTACCTGAAAGCACCTCCATCGTGTTCTGTTCCAGACACCTTCTCTGACTCTGCAATATCGGCAAGCCCCAATAACTATAAAAATTTTAAGAGAGATTTTCAATGTGAAGAAAGAGGGAGGATGCTCGTATAATCAGTTGTGATAAAGCTGTTCCAAGTATAAAATGTATATTTGTTTAGTCCCCAAACTGCAGGTTTGCCAGAATGATTGGAGGGAAAAAAAAAAAAAAAAAAGGCAGCATGAATGAGAGAGACTTGTATAGCTAACAATCACGCTTCTGGGTAGAAACCTTCTGAAAGAAATATGCTGTGTCTATGAGGCAGTACTTTTGGTTTCATAATAGCTCTGAGTTATTCTGTGCAATAGTATAGCAGCTGGGTTTCAGGAGCAGCAGCGCTTACGTACTTGCAACGAAAAATAACCAGAGTCAGAGCATTCACACACTCCGCTCCAACGCCCCTGCTGACGCGGTGGGCCTGCACTAAAAGCCCCCACTTCTGGTGCGAGAAATTATATTTATACTGAAATATCTACCAATTTCCAAGTTGGATCCCCAGTAAGTCAGCGCTACAAAGCTGTAATGGGAGTGAGATGGAAAAGCAATCCACTAGCTCTCAAACTGCTCTTTCTTCCAGACTGTGCCTGGGGCACCAACTGTCATTGTTGGGAGTTTTCAAGTCCCAATTCCCTTCTTCCTCAAAAAGATTTTTTAGACCCCTAAAAAGAGGTATCAAAAACCCACAAATGAAGTGGGTTGAAGACTTTAGAATGGACCTGACATACCTATGCCTTAGCTATGTGAACAGAAATATGAATCAATTTAAAGTTTCACAGTTAGCATCTCAGGAAGCTGCTAATGGCCTTCTCATTGCTGCATACAACTACCCAGCTACCTAGTTAGAGTCTGGTTGCCACATTTTTCTTTGGGTTTGTTTGGGATTTTTTATTTTTGAAATCCCCTTATATCCTGACTTCTTATTCAGCAATTATTTTGAATCATGCTGAGGTCACTTTTCCTCACTCCTTTTGGATTTTCACTTGCTAATGCAAATGCAAAATATCATGTTCCCAAGTTATTAGATCCAGGCCTTGATGATGCATACTGGGCTTAGTCGAAGTATCAAACCAGCAAAGAAAGAACAAGAAATGGAAGCCATGTAAATATTGACAGATTGTTTCTATGACTAAGCTATGATTATTCTTTGTTAATTTGTCAATGCTTTCAGAAAGGAAGGGAGGAAATTTAAAAAGCAGAGTAGTGGGGGTTTTTTACAAGAGGCAACTGTGTGCAGTGATTGTAGAGTTTTCTATTCAAGAAATCCAGAAATTCAGAACAAAACCCTGAAAATATCTTACAGTTTGGCAAGTCTGGTATATTTCAAAGTGTGTTCTATGTTTGTAATGCATTTGTAACTTGACACTATATACACTGTGGATAAGGTTAAAAACATAAGCTTTTCTAACCACCTACCAGCCATTTATGCAGCATATTTCCTTTTTGACAGATTACTAGTAATAAGGTTCTGCATCTCTGCTGTGACAGCATTTGTCCTCTAACATGGTTGTGCTACTGTATTCTCTGCTGTAAGCTGCACCAGTGCAATGAGGGCACAATCCTGGGCTGTAGCATTTAGTTAATTGTTCTGCGTGCCATTAGCAGAGCTGATACCTTTCTGCCCTGCCTGAGTGCTGGAGGGATAAAGCAACTCAAAGTCAAGCTAGTCAATTGCTGCAATGCTGAAAATAGTTTTTTCTGCTCAATAAGTTGCCATCTGCACAATTGTCCTTTTCCTCTTGGAGTAGCGAACAGCCAGAAGGTACCAAGCCCCCTCTCTTTGTGGCAGAGGGAAGAATTTCAGACATGGCTTTGGTAGCTGTGCCCTGCTGGTTTTTTTAATGCATTGAGGTATTTTCTAAAGATGCTCTTATTTCCGTGTGCTTGGCTGGTGTTATGGTGACCATGAGGGCGTATATCAAGTTACTGGTATGGGAGTAGCCCTGCCAGGAAGCCAGAGGGCATGTTCAGTGCAAACTGTTTTTAGAAGCCTAAATAGGCACAGCTCTAAGTTAGGTGCCTGCTATCTTAATAAAAGGACTCAACATTACTTCTTGTACCTTCTGAACATAGACAGAACACAGCTTGTGTCTGAGAAAAGGCTAACTCCTGGGTTGGTGTCGCACTTGGCTAATAGGCCCTTACAGCATTGTGTAAAATATTTGTAAACTAGGGTTAGGAAGTTAGATTTTTGAGCTTGGGATCTGCTAGAATTTTAAAAACTGAAAGGGGAGAAATTAAGAAAAGAAGCAGACAAACAAGCATACACCCCATCTCCATCCAACATGGGAAATTTTAGTGAACAAAATGCGATCAACTCATTCTAAGGGTTAAAGTGAAAATGAAGAGCAGAGGGAAAGCTGCCTGCACTTCCTTTCTTCCTGATGTTGAAAGAGATCTGTTCCTTGCTTCGTGAGGGAAAGGAAATAATCTGCCTCAGGAAAATCAAGTTAAGAAGGTGACCTACTGATTTATTTATTTTACTCTTCTCATGGTGGTATAAAACATCCACCTGCAAAGTGCACTGGTTTGTAAACTGAGCTGCTCCACTAGAGGTTATTCAGGTTAAAACTGCTAAAAAACTCTGAGCACCATCCCAAACGGTAAAGTCCAGGATTTTATCAACTGTAATCCCCATGCTTTCCTCCTATCCCCAGATGATATCTGTTGTAAAATGCAAGCTTTTATATAAATTTCCATATTTTCACACATAATATTTATTAAAAAGCTATTTAAATACATCAATCATATCTTAGGTTCACTTAAAAATAGCAGAGGACATTAAGTGCTCTCTTGTACTGAAGTTTATACCTTAGTCTGTTTTTCTTTTGAATTGTTAGAGAAATGTTAGAAGCCTGATAGTATGGGAACAGCTGTTTCTCGGCTGTATTTGGTATTGATCTGTAAGAGTAGCAACACTGTAACTGTTCAACTAATTAAGACATTGATAAAGCACCTTGATAAAGGATGCCATTCTTCTCCCATGTAAACTGATTTGCTATTAGGTTTTTTGCTAGGTTGACAATCCAACCTAAACCCGTTGGTTAAGACCGCAAAGATCCCTGTGGGTACTGAGAAGACTCTAACCACCGCTGCTGACTCATTCACTGCCATGCTCATCTGACATGGGAACCGCTACCCAGCCTTTCCCTCCCACCCCCATTCACATCTTGTTATCTTCTCATGAACTGGCTTCCCTCAACAGCTCTCTGGCTTCATCCCCATCTCAGTGGTACCTTTCCTGATAGCCTAATTTTGGCTCTCAGCTAGATCCAGTGCCTAGACAGAATAAGCATAAGATTTCAGCCAGATGGATTACGAACAACATTTTCTTTTCAATGTTCTTGGCTCCAACCCCACAGAAGATTTCTTCAGCCCAACAGAATAAAATCCCATCCTTCAGACAGCTGAGCCAGTTGCCTTACTTTAGCATGCAATGTAATTATCCTGTATGTTCCATATAACAGGTATTCCACTTGGAGCTTCTGTTTTCCATCTGAAATCTGGATGTGCTGCTGACTTTGGGACCACGCAGTGTGAACTTCCTTAGAAACAAAGATGAAGGCATTAAGAGTCTGGACCTATGTACAGTATCACAAATAAACAGGCTTTCATTTCTTACATTTCACCCTGATAAGGAAAAATAATGTCCGTGCTCCACTGAGCGCTGTTCTGGTGAGGAAAACTCCCTGTGAAGCTTAAACCTATTCAATGCAAATAGATAATATGACTTTTTTCCTCAACCTGATTCAGATTATAAATGAATGAGATTTAGTCCACCAGTCCTTACTGAGTAATTCTGTAATTGTATCTTCATGCTGAGGAAGACCTTTCAGTGGGATTCTTTGCAGGATAAAAGTTTGCCAGTTATTGGAAGTGGGATGATTGCAGAGATACTAATATTTTCCTGCTACTTATCAAATGCAGCACAAATCTGCCTGGCATCTTTGTTAATTATTCAGAGTGTAGCAGACAAAGATAATATTCTTAGAATTATTATTGGAAGAATTTATGACCTATTATGAAGTGAAAGCGATTTTGATATATGAGCAGTACTGGGAGGGACTGCCAGTGTGAAAACTCAAACCGGATCTGTGTGCATAATATTCTTGTCTCGCAGGAAGTAGTGGGAGTAATATATGAAAAAGAGTTGTTCACAAATCCTTGGGAGCTCTCTAGATGACTTCTCCTGCACTTTGTGATGTTCTGCAAAAGGAAAGATCCTCTTTCCCCTTGTTTAGCCTTTTTATGCCACAAACAGTGCACACAAAGCCACATGTGTAACATCTCACACTGGTTCTTCATCAAAGGATGCAGAGGAGGATCAGGTACAAAACAAAGGTTCCAGTCCGTGATGGTGGTTACAACTACAAATCTCAGTTCAAAATAATGTTAATTGCTAAAAAGAAAGGTATTCTTAACACTGTGTCCATTATTAAAGGCTGATTTACCTTTCCACGTTATAGTGGGATGAATACCAGACAACCTCTTGCGTTGCCTTCACTCACAGCTTAACTAGAATCATGAACAGTTTTCATAATGAAGTCCACAGCCTGCAAAATATTTGTATTCTAAGTGTATGCATAGACCCTGTTGTTCGAGATTGTACTTCTTTCCTGAAGCACGCACTGACAAGCTCTTCAGTATGTTTATTACTGTACAACACTGTTAGCCAACTAATGTTTATTACTGGCTGCGCGTTAGGTCAGTCCAGAGTTTCACCACAACAAGGTACGTTTTAGATGGGTTGTGCCTGAAAGACACTATCCCTTATGGATCAGCTTAGTGGGGAAAAGAGCCTGCATCTTAATAAGTATGTGCTGGGCTCCCACCTCAGCCTCAGGGGTGAGCAGGTAGAGTGACAAGTCCTCTCTTTGTATTCCCCAACTACAACCACTCTTGATTTGTATCTGGCCCTTTTCCAGGGCTCTGGGATGGAGGAAATCCTCCTCATGTCCTGCCTCACTCCATGTAGCTGCGCTAAGGCCAACCACAATTACTGGTAGCTGAATAATTAAGTTTATATAACATCATAAATACATGTGTATTATACCTAAGTTATGTTCATAGAGCAAAGATGCATCCATAAATACATGTACCAGACTGCTCCATACATAGAAGACAGATGGTATTTATTCTGTATTAATTAATATTGGATTCAGTATTTCCTCCCTCTTTAAATATCTTGAACATCCTTTTTTAGAATCTAAATGTACACATACAGATTCTTTTTGCTTTGACAGCTGACCATTGTTCTCCTTTCAACATAGGTGGCCTTGATTTGTTCTCATATGTACTATATGTGTATCTACAATCTAAATGTTAATATTGTAATTCTACTTTCTACTTAAATCAAGTTAATCAATTTATATAATCAATTTAAATATGGAAAGCAAGCAATAGTGCTAACCGTCCTGGAATTTGGAGAGTTGAAAGGTCAAGTTTGACCAGATTTGGGTCTGTGGGTGTTGGCTTCACTGGCCGTCACCTCTTTTTTATAGTTTGTTTTTCCTTAGTCACTTATTTCGGAATAACATTACACATAAGGATGAAATGCGGCCACTGCTGAGATTTTACTGTTCAGTGAAACTTGTTCAGAAATACTGCTTGAGACATGTGGTCCCTGCCATTGTAGTCTTACGCTGGAACATTTCTGCCTTACAACTGGAGCCACACATAGATGTGGCTAAAACAAAAAAAACCAGTGGCGTTATCTTGGATATTCAAACCCCATTGCTTTAAGGGACACTCTAAAGGAAACTAGGCCAAAAACTTGACCTATTTTAAAAGACATGGCAATCTGTTCTTTTTAAAAATTGTTCACACTTCATTGAGTCTTTCTCTCTCTCCTATACCATGAAAAATATTGTACAGTAGCAAGATTCAGGATTCTTCTATCTCTGTACAGTGTCTCAAACAAATATTGCAAGCTGAAGCCTCCAGTTTGACAATTTAATTTTTCTCCATCACTGATCTTGAAAAAGAAATCATCTTAAAAATTAGCAAATGCATAAATTGAACTAATTAGGTGTAGCTAACTAAAATTGCTACATCGCTGCATTTTCTCCCCAGTGTTAGCTGCAATGGGCCCATTTGGCAACCAAGAGCTCTTAGGATCCACAAAGGATTTTTGCTTCTAGGGACTTTCATGTTTTGAATCTGAAAACCAGGAGCAGTGAGCCATATTTCTCAGTTATTTTGTTGTTTGAAATCTGGCTGTGAAACTCTATTTACTTTGCGTTGGACTCCCGCCAGAGGAGGCCTGGTTTCAGCAGATGGTGGTGGAGCGGAGGCCAGACGTTTCCTGCTGCATCCTCACGAGGCACCTATAGCACCGCTCCAGGCTTGGGCAGCACTGCCTTCGGCAGCCACTGGGGCTGGAGGGGCAGCGGCTGCTGGCCGGAAGGTTGTGAAGAGTCCATGAAGCATCCCTGGGGCCCAAAGCCCTCATGGATGAAAGTGTCTTGACGTGGTGCTCAGGGGTGGTGGAGCTGCCAGCCAGAAGCCAAGCAGGGGGAGGGCTGGAGTTTTGACCAAGAAGAACTGAAGTGTTAAAAACAGATGGACGTAAACCAGTAGCAATGAAATGTGATTGCTCTGATCCTTGACAGGACACCCTGTTGTCTTGTCAGGGATAGAGAGCTGAGACAAGACAAAATGGGAGGCCAAGGCATCATACTGTTGTGTGGGTTCACCTGCCTGCTCTACGGGAACAATGTGCAGGTACTATTTTCCTTCCCTGCCGTTTCTGGGGGGCAACTTCTCTGAGAACAGAAATCTTTAATGTGTCCTCAGGCTGCTATTTGATCTTTCAAGACACTGCCTGCTTGCAAGATGGGGAATCAAAGGGCAGTGCCATAATCACAAGCACTTGTGTATTGCTGGATCACTGCCTTGCAATTTGCATACAGGAGAAAATGCAAGCAAATTTCTTAGGAGGCCATAGGACCTAGAAATCCTCCAGGATTCCTTCAGGCAGCGGTAAGATTAAGGACGTAGAATCATCTAGGTTGGAAGGGACCTTCCAAGGGAAGATCATCGAGTCCAGCCATTAACCTAACAGTGCCAAAACCACCATTAAACCACATCCCTAAGCACCATGTCTACCTGTCTTTTAAATGCCTCCAGGGATGGTGATTCAACCACTTCTCTGGAGATTCAGAGCTTGGACCAACAGAGCTGAAGTTCCTGGTTCCTGTGCCACATGGCTCTGCGTTTGGGAATTCAGTGCTCTCCCATCCTCTGCTATCAGATACCTGGAGCCACTGTGTTACCCTGTGAGGCTTTCCTGGGTCATGACTTTGTGCAAGGGGCAAGGTCCCTGCAGTCTGCAGCAGGCCCCCTCCCTCAAACCATTCTGCAGGTAGGCAACATTTAGTTTTGAATGCTTGTGCCTTTCCAGTTTACTACTGGATCTCAAAAGGAAAAAAAATCAAGGAAAAACTGAAGTGTCGATTGCTTTGTTACATGAAACTTGTATATATTTCTCTCTCCTTGGCCTTGATTCTGTCAGAATCTCCCTAAAACTGAGGCTCTGGGTCAGCACAAGGGACAACTGACAAGATCAGGCATCTGCATAGGGGTCTGACTGAAAACGTTTTTCCCCTAACTTCTACCTGCAGGATCCCCAAATATTCAACAACACTGAAAATGAAAGAATGTCTCGGTTTAAAACCTCATTCAGTGAAGTATCAAACTTTGGTATTTCTTCCTTCCTACTCATCAACCTTGTACGAGACAGCCTGAATCACCACCTTCATCACCCACTGTCCCCTTCTAAGTAGTTTTCTTAGGTAGCTTGCGCCTTTTTCTTCCTTATTGACTTCTTCCAATTTGAAGACAAGCACACAGTATATATGAACACCATGCTCATAACTTTTTCAAGCTCAGCAGCTGAGCCCATTTGACATTACATTGATTCAAAGATTTATTGTACTGTACAGAGGAGGCAGTCTACAGAAATGAAAAGTTTCAAACTATCTGTGTATTAGCCCAGTGAAACGCCATACTCCTCATCTGACCAACTGTGGCAAGCTACAGCCAGGCTTGTGGGAGCCTGGGCCATCACTGTCTTGTGCCTGATGACTATCCACATCTGCAAAGAGTAAGGGGTGCATATCCATTTCATTAGCGCCTTAAAACTGCATTGCAGGGATATAAATGACTACATGGATGGCATAGCAGGGAACGGGAGCTGTAGTTGCCAAGAAAACTGTTTCCATAAGTGGTGGTTAATACTCTTTCTTTGCTGGAGAAGAACCCGTGATCACGGGACCTACCTCAGACTTCCCTAGTGTGTTTTTTTTTTTATGTTTCCTGTTATTTGCCAGGTTGCGATACTGCCCACCACACAACGCTTGCACCCTCTCCAAACATGCTGCAAGACCCAGAAAAGCTTGGCAAAACTCCTGGTCAAGCAGGCTTTCATTATAATTAAAATAGCCCCCTTTTCACTGCCAGATTTGAACACAGCCTGGTTTCTCCTGCCAGTTGGTATGATATGAGTGTGAAGGTTTCCTAGGTCAACTGGCTATTTTTTTTTTAAATAATTGAAACCATAAAAGCCATATCCATTAAAATTGGTTAGGTGAATTACTAGTTGCTGCACTTTCATTTTACAGGTGCTACATGTGAATGGAGGTAACAAACCAAAGAGAAGCAGAGGGAGATGTCTTGGGCATAGCTCAGGATACATGGAGACAGACATCCCTCGGGAAGGAGAGCTGCAAAAAGGCTTCAAAATGGAGTTCACTGAACCAGCATTTAAAGCTTTTGGAAAGTGTCTTTTTTTAGCAAGCCTTTAAAGTCAATTATCTTCACAGAATATGTTTTATGTTTGTCTTGAGGATAAAGATAGCAAGATTTCATTATTTATCCGCCTGCTACCTCAGGTTAGTCCCTGGCCCTGTGCTAGACAAGAGGTGGTGGATCCCTCTCTGTTGACAGGGGAGCGGAGAAGCGCCCTCCCCTCAGTGCTGGCCAGGCATTCCTCCTTGAAAGCATCAGACGCCCCATTCCCTGACTGCCAGAGACAGTTCGTAAAAGGGAAGAAAAAAAAAAACAAAACAAAGCCATGCTAAAGTACAGTAGAGAAAATCCTGGAAAATAGGTTAGGCAGTATTTGAGTGTAACTTTTTGCCTGCAGAGAGGGCTTGCGTTAGATCCTAAGCTCCAGAAATGGAGGAAAAATAAACACAGCTTTTGGAATTAACCTGGCAAAATGGAATTAACCTGATCCTGACTGTCACAGGACCGCACGGTGGAGATTGTCTTCGTGCAGACAGCCACCTCTTTCTTTCCCCAAAATGGCTCTTTCATTCTCGTTTGAAGCTCATCCTTTAATGAATATATCTGTCCAGTGCAGCAGGCTTCCAGTGCTTTTTGAGTTAGAAAAGACAGGAATCTTAGCGCTAATACAACTACATCAGTTTCTGGAGGAGCAAAATCTGTCTGCAGAAGGGGAGAGGAGGAAAGACAGCCCCCAGCCCACCTGCTCTGAGCTCCACTGCTGTGCTCTGCTTTAAAAATGGACATGTGGAAAATGGGAAAGAACAGGAAAGATCCTGGTCCTGCAAAGGCTGGTCAGGTTCCTGACATGCTTAAACTCTCACACATGCCTTTGTTTACAGTAATGGGACTTTTAACTCATTTGTATTACTTTTTGTGTGTTTTTTACACAGTGCTGGCCAGGAGCTCCATCTCCACATCAAATCATAGAGTTTGGAAGGGACCTTAAAGATCATCGAGTTCCAGAGCCATTAGGTGCAAGGCTCCAGCAGATGGTCACAGTGGTCTTGGGTGGATATCCCCTGGAGGTCCTCTGTCGGTTCATCTCAGTTCAGGTTTGTCTCGTAGCCGTTTAAATAATTCCCCTCAGTGTCTTCAAGCTAATTCTGACAGCACAAGCTCTTTGTGTACACAGTTATATGGGATCTCTTTGTCCTTTGCTTTAGTTGTATATATAAGCATGTAAAACTGGGTATAAGATGCCGCCATTTTTTCTTTCTTTTCTTTCTTTCTTTTTGCATGGGTGTGGAGACTGTACAAAACACAAGGTGAGTTCAGCTGGTTGTGTAGGAGTCGCTCTGTGTATGGGCCTACCTACCGAATAAAGGGAAACATCCCTTGCTGGGTGTTAAAACAGGCAGGTAACGAACCTGCGCCAAACCCTGCGCTCGGTCGCGCCGAGGGAAGGGGAGGAAAGTGCCCAGGGAGAACTACGGGGTGAGAATTACAGACAGAATTCATATGAAGAAGGCTCTTGGGGAGCAGAGCGTGGGCCTCTCTGCTCCAGCTACACACAACACAGCCCCAGCGCTTTCAGATATCATGCTGGCAAAAAACGTTGAATTCCTCTTTACTGCCAGGCCTGAGGAGGAAATCTCTTCCAAGGCCAGGCTGGATGGGGCTTTGAGCAACCTGCTCTAGTGGGAGGTGTCCCTGCCCAGGGCAGGGGGGTTGGAACTGGATGGTCTTTAAGGTTCCTTCCAACATAAACCCCTCTGTGATTCTATGATTGATTCTTTATACCAAATCGGACCCCGATCCTATTTTGGGCCTCTGTGCAATCTCATTTTGGGCCTACTACTCAAACCCAGTAACAGAAACTGGCCAGCAGTTCAAAGGCCTCACACTGAACAAGGGCAGGAAAAAAAACCACATTTTTTTTTAAAAAAAAGGTGACTTGACAGTGAGATATGGGAGGACAGACATGGCTTTTGAGGCCCACTGACCACTTCCCCCACAAAAATGCAACCTGGGGGTCTAGCCTACTTATTTAATCTCTGTGCCAATTTAATCACATTTTGCCCTAAAACACCCGGTGTGATTACAGAGTGGCGGTGGCAGCCCCGGGGTGCTGGCCTGTGCCTGGCACGTCAGATTTTGCAGGGGAGAGGCGACTAATTTATTTTTTTGGGTCATATGATGCCCACACAGCTGTAAATAAGCGTGATTACAATTTGACATGGGCAGGAACTAAATTCACGAGGAACTAAATAATAAACTTGTCTTCCAACCGCTGGTTTAGACTGAAAGCAACAGTGAAATCATGTGTATTTTTCCAATTTATTGGAATAGTCTACAATCCTGCAAACACGATGCGCATCTGTTGAACTTTATTCTGATGTGCAGGCCCATCGATTTCCATCGGGGACTGGTAGACAGATAGGCACTGGCAGGAATGGTTTTGGGGCTGGGATCCCTGTGGGTTCAGGCTGGTCAGAGTTCACAGGATCCAACCAAAGATCTAAACAGAGGCATCCCTGGCTGTGTCCATACGATTGGTATGAAGTGGAAATTGCTGCAAAACTAGAAAATATCACCTTCATCTTCCTGTGCCAGTTTACATGCATATTGATGTAGTTTTCCTGCAAAAAGCATAGCGGTTAGGGATTTTAAATTGATTAGTTTTCTGTTTACTTCTGATTACAGTTTTTACTTGTATTTTTCTCTTCTTTTTTTGGATGCCCTTCAGAAATTTCCAATTAAAGTTAAAAAAAATGCTTTTAATAAGCGGCAGGAACAAGAGAGCTTAGTTTTTGTGGTTCTGATGAGAGGTTTTACAAGGAGAAGAAAATCACCATCATTGTCATAGCCATAAATGTTCTGATTTTGGAGCAGTGGAAAACGTAAGCGAAGATTTATTTTTGAAAAGTCTCTCTTTGGTTGGTGACATAGTAATTTACAAATACTCATCGCCTAAATTTAGCAATGCCCTGTCTCCATGTGTGTATTTACATCATTAGTTGTCTTTAGGCCCTTGTTTTCTGTGATCACTCTTTTCTCTTTGTGTACCACTGTGAGAAGGGGTACCTGGGCGTCCATCCCCCTGCCACGGGCTGCTCGAGTGTGAAAATTGTGACTTCCCATCCAGAACTGGAGTGATTGGGAAAAGAAGGGCAGCTTGAGCAGGAAGCCGGGGGTAAAGGCCCGTGGGACTCATGGCCCCATGATTTATGTCCAGGGGACACAGGAGCTGGCTGAGGGCGAGGGGCAGCCCCGAGTTGATGGCTGTGGCTTCCTCAGGGAGGTGTGAGCAGGGCAGGATTTAATTATTTTTTTTTTTAATAAATAAGCGTTTTGAGCTGGCAGCAGGGACGGTGCACCCCGAGAGGCGGTGGTGCAGCCGGCTGATGTCACCCTGCCGCAGGAGCGGCTTCGTGTGTCTCTGGCGACGTGCTCACTGCACCCCGTATCAATCATCCACATCTATGTGTATTTATATAT